>BQNB010015325.1:1305-73467 GCA_026074375.1 Tanacetum coccineum | reverse complement strand
TCCGATTAGAAAGTTGATTTGTTTATTAAGTGCAATGATTTTTCTCTCGAGGCGGCATATCATTCTTAAGACTTAGGCGCTACATCATCCTAAGACCTAGACACATTAATTCTATCACAATTAAATCATCCGCATAAAGCATCCTTATTTGCTGATTATAATCTATCTTAGGGATTAAAGCAATGGTGATCTTGTCAAACACTAGCTCATAGAGGCTTTACCCACATACTGCTTAATGGTAGTTTATACACTAGTAGTCCACTTGTCCAACTATCCAATGGAATCAGAACGTTACTTGTTGAATTATCTAGGTCACCTGCTAGTCAACACGATCAATAAACCATTGGCAATATCTAATTAACTAGTTAAGCCCGAAGCGTATCCTAGACACAGACTTAGAAGGACAATATTTGTGATCCTATGATTCTAGATGTATAAAT
The DNA here is from genome assembly GCA_026074375.1 of Tanacetum coccineum. Lineage (NCBI taxonomy): Eukaryota > Viridiplantae > Streptophyta > Magnoliopsida > Asterales > Asteraceae > Tanacetum > Tanacetum coccineum. The sequence continues at coordinate 73,027 of BQNB010015325.1, read as the reverse complement.
TACTATATGGAGAGCTATCTCAGACTCTAGATCTACTTGGTCCGTATCACTAGATCCAGTTGAATGATAGGTCGCATACAAAAGCACGTAAACAAGTATGAATTGATAAACACAAACAAGCATTCAACGATAAATCAAGAAATCAAGATAAACAAATACCAAACATTCAAATCTTCATAATAATGGATAATACTCAAAGGTTTTAGCCTTCAAACGTCATAATAAATACAAGAGCAATTATTTAGCCAAGGTAAACTAACCGAGTTAACGAATGATACCAAAAACTGAACAATTACTAAAGTATATGGAATTACGCGATGTCTCCTATGGAATTGATAACGTTGCTCGACCTCTTCTGCTCTTTTTCTCTTTTGAAAATCAACTTTTATGGTTTAGGTATCGAGAATATGATTTAGCACACTTAAAACTCGTTTTTGAGTTTTCGATTTATATGGTCTTGAAGTCGGTTAGATACGGCGTATCCAAGGATTGGATACGGCGTATTAGGGATTTCTTAGAGTAGGGACCACGCTTGATATCTTCCAGAATATTCACATACATTATTTTCAATATGGCATATTGACATCTTCTGGATACGGCGTATTGAGCTTTATTCCTCTATGGTCTTTGGTGAGTGCAAGCACGGATACGCCGTATCTTCCTTGATAGATACTGGCTTATTAGTCTTCAGAATAGTAATCTTCAAAATATCTTCATTTAAGCTCAAGAATGCACGCCTTTTGCTAACTTTCACCAATTACTCCATAATTACTGCAATTCTCAAATATAAACGATTAAGTAACAATTCTTTGCAATAACTATACAAAATGGGTTAATAACATGGGATAAATGATGCTATAAAATAGACGTTACTTGATGTCATCAAATATCCCCCCACTTGAATCCTACTTGTCCTCAAGTAGCCTTTAGAAGTTTATAAAAATGTATCCCTAAGGATATTTTCTATTAAAGCATTTATTTGATCTATTACAAGTACACAACCAAATACCTCACGAAATAGGAAGATGAAAACACTCAAATCACTCAACTAATCTATGTGGTAACATGTAACTAATTCACTCAATTGCTCGGTCGTGACGAGTATTTTATCATAAGCTTGGCAAGGATACACATCTCCACCATTAAAGCCTAGGAGTAACAAGTTTATAAAGGTAAATATAGGTTTTTTATGGAAAGGCTTACGGTTGATCATTCTACAATCTTTTACCAGAAGTACCACTCCAACAGGGCAGCTGAAGCATACATACATGGCCGTAATGGCGGAATAGACATGTGTGTTCGATCACATCCTCATTCGAATTTAACCAATGGTTAGGATGAAGAATGATATAGGGTAGGAACCTTCTAACTTTCACCAAAAGTCAGAATCATCTTAACACAAGTATGGATTGATTCAATTAGAGTTTTAGAAAGAGAAAGAGGTGGTTGGATGAACACTTAGAGAAAGAACGAAAAATGATAATCTTAGCTTAGTAAAAAATGTGACAAATGAACAACCAACACCCTCTCCATGTGTGGAGAGGGTTTATATATGTTTTACTTGCTGGCATGACCTTAAGTATACTTGTCCATGGCCTTTGGCGGTTAGCTTTCTTACTTACTTAACAAATACTATAGCTATGACTAATTATATTTGGTAGTGACCGACACTTTTTTCGTATTCTAACAATCTCCCCTAAGGGGAGGTCACTCAATTTAACAAAAATTTAGACGTTAGCATACTATGCTTTCACTTCGTCTTGAGCTCGTAGTCTTTAACTTCAATCATTACATGTGATTTGTTGTAGTGATTCATTGACTTTGGATTTGAGCTAGTTCCTCATGACTTGACATGAATGAGACTTTGAGCTCTTGAAATCATCATCCAAGCATAAATCTCGTTTATGCCACCTTGTAAATTATTGCCATCTCGGAACTTGTGACTTTCTAGACCGTACATGCTCATACCTTTCTTGATTTGATAAGCTTTAATACTGCTTTCTTTCTTGAATTTCCTTAACTTTTAACACTTTGTCGCTCAAGAAGGACGTACGATATCAGAGTAGCAGAAGTCTTGAAACATGTACTTGAGCTTTCATGATGTCCTTAAATTTATCGGTTGGGTATGAGCATGCGGCTATGAATCTTTGTGAGTCAGCTGGAATCAGGTACCTTCACATCTATTTTTAAATATCCGGCATTAAAATAGTTAGCATTAAAGCTGGGGGACGAATATGGCTTTGTCATTCACCCGTGGTTGGTTGGAGTAACCTTCGAATCCATGAGGATCGACCTATGATCAGGTAGATTCAATTTAAGAAGAATCTCCTTGACAGGATTTCCAGCTGAAGTATCGAATCTTTCTAACACATAAGTATCAGATTCATTAAAACTCAGCATGTTCTCATTATCGGAACGTCTCAAAGCAGACAACGCGATAAGAGGGAACTAGCGAGTTACTATCTCACCGATTGAAATAAAAAATTGATTTGAAAATTAATCGACGTGTCACTTACTAAAGTGTTTTTGTGATACATCGAGAGTGTTAATCATTTCAAAAATTTATCAGTAATCGTCAATTCATAACCTGGAACAAGTTTGATTCTTATAGAATCGCACCATCGTTTCTTTCCAGTTGTCACAAGTTTGATTCATATAGAATCGCATAGTTACCACCATGAGCTTGTTTTGATGTTGGCCAAGCAATGATTTCCATCTTCATAGTGAATGAAATCACTCGGATGTTCCTGGCAAAATCAAGGATAAGCGTAGACTCTTACTAGTAACGATTGTTTATTCACATTTGTGACCTAGCAAGCATGATTTGACAAGTGTCCTAATGAGATTTATTGATTATCTCTTTTGGCTCTAGACTCAATAGTGCACTTTGTTTTTAGTGATCGAAGGCTGGAGCAGACTGCCACCTTTTCAATATCAACCAACTCGGAGTGAGAAAATCGATAGAAATGCGTGTAATCTTCGTGAGAAATGAAACAATAGTCTATTAAGAGACCTTGAGTGGCTAGGGGGGCTTGTTGCGTAGCGTCACTGGGATCCAAGACTGTCTCATTTTCAGACAACACCTTAGTGTTTCCGACAGATTATGTATTGACCCGGTTTCTGCCTAAGTGTATGGAGGGCTTTTTTCTTTTCACCCTTTATCCTTACATTTCTTTTTCATTCTTCAACCCCTTCAATGCTTACCGAGACTTCATAACTAACACCTTGTTGGGTTTGTTCCAGTGTTACACCTTGTTGGGTTCGTTCCAGTGTTAGCTCCATCTCAGTCGGCATTTTTCTCGATTCTCACTTTTTCTCCTTTTGTACCATACCTAAGGACTTCTACACTAACTAGTGGATATCCTTGGGTAGATCTCTCTGGTTCTGGTTGGAACATGAGATTTAAATACCTATGCCTAACCGCCTTATAACTCCAGAAATTTAAATACACGGTCGGTCTTTTGGGTATTCCATCATAATCGAAACCAAAATCATTGAAAAGTTCAATCAAAGTGTTTGATATAAATATCAAAAGATTTACACTTTGAGAGTTTTCATCATCACTAAAAGCTCCCCCTTAACATGTGCACCGTAATCGTAGTACATGCTAAGAGTTGGAGTGCATTAAGTCCATTTTATATGATCACATGTCAATATAATTTATTCAGTTTAATCACATTTTCTCCCCTTATCCAAAATGTTAATCCCTTGATATTTTGGATATCAATTGATTAAACGTTCGGGGACAAAATGTTACATAATTATGCTAAGGAACATTTTAATGCTCCCCCTCAATTTTTGAGGGTATATAAGACTGTGCTGAGTATAATAATTTGAAAATTTTTGAATTTACTAAGAAATTCTTGAAAATTTTATACTCGAGCACACCTTATTTTCATCATAAGTCTACACTACATATATACAAATTCACAAGTTTATGATATACGAAATGACCTTTGAGATATGAACAATTAGAAGAATTGTTTCTGGGTATTCGTAGAATCAACAGATCCAATTAGTTATCCTGTTTAACACACTACATCATTACAAAGTACATTATTCCTATAATGTACCATTCGCAACGTTATATCAAAACGGGCTTTAAACCGTTATCGTATACCTCTAAACCCTAATTCCATGAAGGGTTAATATCTAAAGTGAATGTACAAGCTACTAAAGCATATGTACAAGTAATATAACATCTCATTTGAAATATAAACTCCCTCCAAGTCAAGTACAAGTCTTATAAAGCACAATATACAAGTCATTAAGCTTGATCTCCAAAATAGCCGTTTTACCTCTGTTTTCATTCCATTTTATTCACCACCACTCTTGTGCAAGAAACTACACTCAATATACAATGTATAATCCCTAATTATTCCATTCATAAGCTTCCATACACATTTTTACACTCAAAACCCTAATTTAAAACTCATAAACCCTAACCCGAGCTAAATACTACACTATGACCCGTTTCTTCGTTTTTATCCATTTTAAACCTCAACCAACACTCAAATAAGTTGTAATAACTTAATTTACAACATTATCAATCATATTCCATCATCATTCCATAATTTTACTTTAATTATACAAGAGATAAACCTAGAAAACCCTAATTGTGCCCTAATTGGAACTTTGACCCGTTCACTCAGTTTCGCCCATTTTAAACCCGAACCACCTATCAATTCTTGTTATTAATCCTTAATAAAAGTCTTGTGAACATATATCTATCATTATCCTTCAATTACATATGAAATCCAAGCTTGAAAACCCTAAATAATCCCTAATGTACCCGAAACCTAGTTTCTTTCATTTTGACCCATTTTGAAAGTTTTTCTTGCAATCAAGCACCTTGATGACCATGATACTTCATCCCTAAAAAACTTACAAGCACCCCTCCTAAATATCTACTCCATTTCATGGTACAAAAATGAACCACATCACCCCTTTGTCTCTTTTCTTAGCCACGGCATCACCAAAGCAAGCCAACACCCTTAAGCTAGTTTCTAGCTTATACAACTCATTCTTTAGCCTCTCCTCATCACCCTATATCCCTTACACATGTCCTATATCAGATCATAAGCATTCCTTGGCCACCAAGATCATTTCAACTATAAATAGAAGCATAAACTCTTCATTTGAACTCATCCCCCACTTCCTCCTCTATAACCCTTACATAGAAGCAATCCTTTGCTCTAAGAGATCCTAAAAGGTCTCAAGAAGACTCAAGTTCAGAAAGGAAGAAAAAGAAACCAAGAAACGAAGCCCCAGAGTCATTATTCTAGGAGTACGAAGCTAAAAGTCCCGATTCCGACCCATTTCTAAGCTATAAGCTCAAGACCAGGTTATCTAAGCTTATATTCTATATTGATACCTTTATAATGTTCATATGATCATGCTAAAATCATAATATAAAGCTTTGAACTCAAAAAACCTATGTGTTATACCTTTTTTTATCTAAAACCGTACACCCGAAACCCTAATTTCATGTTTTTACTTAATCTATAAGCTAAACTTGTAAACTTTTGTTATAATCAATCCCAATAAGCTTAATTATCATTAAAATAAGTGCTTTGATAAGTCATGAAAGAATTTGATCTTAAAACTCACGCGTTTTTGTTTTGAAACCCTAATATGACCCGTTTTGCTTCCTAGCTTAACGAATCGTTATTTTAAACTTGCGTTGGGTTAAATCTTCATATTTTAGTTTATTATAACTTATAAATGTCTATTGAAATTTTAAAATAAGCTTGCATGGCAATTTAGACATGTTTTGTAAACATTTTCCATGCAAGGGGAATATATCATAACTTTCATAAACTTATAACTAAAAGGACTAAAAGTGTCATTTTATCAAAGTTATAACTACAAGGGTCTATTATGTCACTTTTTAAAGTACAAGGTTTACTTGGTATATCTTTTAAACTTGAGGGGACAAAGTCGTAAAATAGTCGCAAACTCTCCACGGTATATTCTGCCACTTTTTTCAAACTCAAGGTTAAAATGTAACATTTTGAAAAAGTATAAAAAAAAAACATCAAAACCATTACCAGACATACTTTAATTAACGCTTGTACGTGCTTAACGGTTTCCAGGATATTGATTTAAAAATGCTTAAAACTGCTTATAGTTATAACTTCTTATATCATTCATCATCGACGTGGCTTTCACAATCATGTTCGAATTCAGTTCATACCACGAATACTAGGGAGGCTTCCTATAAGGAGTTTCTTCTTGGTATTACGATTCTGACTGAGTGGTTGGGTTTACGATTTAAAGTGCCCTTAGCTCCTCTCACACGTTTATTGATTGACTTCTGAATTATGATGGCCCCGAACGGTGTTATGATACGTTTAATATCAAATCCGACATCCAATGTTAAAATCGTACATATTCAATCAAACTAAGACTTGACTCATATATTACCAAGGGTTGCCGTAACATGCCGGTACTATTATTTCATTATCATTGCTATTAATTTCCCATATAATCTGTTCAGGGTGAGTTCATAGCTCGCATTTCAATTTTTTATAAACTCGCGAGGGGGATTACATGCTATAACATGAATGCAAACTATTTCTGTATGCTATTTCAAGTTACTATTGCTAAGTAACTGCTTTCTTTTAAGTCCCCATAATCTTGATCACGTTATTTATCGCCTTAGTTAATGCGCGAATGTGGTGAATAGATCTATATGGGCTGGACTCCCCGTCTGGGGTACCCAGTGACGTGGAACCAATTGCACATCATTAGAAATCACGGCGGGCGATTTTGGCAAAGGTACCCGCTGGGGCTATAACGTATCAACCATACCTAGGCTTCGGATTCATAAGCTAATGGCAATAATAAAATGTTTTCAATATGGGTGTATATCAACGTAACCCAAATATCGCATTTGATTCAAAAGTATATTACTTTAAACCAATAGATTTCACTCAACCTTTGTGTTGTCTTTTTAGATGTTTTATCTCAGGTAACTAATGCATGAGTGGTGGGACATTGATGGATGAAAAACCCATTATTCATTCACACTTGGTATAATAGCTGTTGGGACCTCTCTTTGTAAAGACTCTGACGGAAATAATGAATGATAAATCTTATTATCATAATCGGATCTTTTTGATTCGTTTTCTATGTTATGACTGTTGTACCTTGAGTATTACCCAGATTAGTCTTCCGTGCTAGATGTAAAAATGGGGGTGTTACAGATTTGGTATCAAGAGCTAAGTTATTGAGAACCAAGGTAAAAATCATTAACTATAACTTACTTTTCTTTTTCCATCCAAGAAAGTCCTCCGTGCTGCTATATCTCCCGGAATGGTATGTAAAGTTAATAACTATTATATTATAATAAATAACTTATGTTATTTACTGTTGGTTGGTATGCAGAAACGATGTCTTCCCCGACCATCTTACTGCAAATTTGGAGGATGTCTTTTCTTCCAATTTCCCAAACTATGTTCCCCCGGTTTCTTCAGATTATGTCCCGACCTCTCCAGGGAAAACTTACTCTAGTGCTTCCAATTTATTTGGAATTGCCCCGCTAACTTCACCGACCCTTTTGTTATTTCCCGATGATCCTTACATGAAAGCTTTACAAGCTTTCTATACTGAAAAATCACCAATCCCGCCTCCAATTATCATACCTCCTAAAACTCAAGGCGATTATTTCTAACCAGAAACGGATTCTTTCACAACCAAATCATCTTCTTCTACCCCGTTCCAACCTCAAACTTTTGAGATTGGCGAAACCTCTCGAAAGTCAACTATCGAGCGACATGAGGAGCAAATCCTGGATATCTTAAATAGCTTAGATGCAATCCCCATCGAACGTATCGAGCAGATTGAAAATGGCATCGAAGGTCTCGGTAAAGGAACAATAATTATCCAACGTGATTTTGACGCCTTAGCAGCAGAACTCCAGCAAGCTCATACTCAGATCACTAAACTCCAGAGAAAGCAAATAGGATCCAACCATAAGATCTCCTTAGCTCGCTACAGAATCGCTGAATTAGCAGAAGTTATCAATGACATGGAAACTCGTCACCAAGAAGACATAGAAAAACACATGAACTCTATCATCGAACTCCAGAACCGCATTCAGTAATCATCTAGTTTCTAGTTTAAATTCTAGTCTTTGGCTTTAACCTAGCCACGGGGTGTGTGGTATAAATAAAAACGCTTGTCAAATCTTGACTATGTACAGTAAAAAGGCAAGTTGTTCTAATATAAAGGCTAACTCCCGTTCAACCTTCTTGTTTGTACGCTATATTGCATTTCATCTTCAATTCGTCTATATTCATTCATCATTCCTTCATCATCATTAATCCATCGTTACATTCATCATATACCATAACCTTGCGATATAACCATTGTTAAAAATGCTTAAATGGAGCATTTTCTTTAATCATTTCAGAATAAGCATTTCTCGTTAATCATTTTTAAAGAAGAGCAAGCAATTATATTCGTGATATCATTCTTATTATGTGTTATTTTTGTTGATAGAAAGGACTTCACAAGGGGCATCAACACCGGAAGCACCAGGCTATGACTCAAGAAGCCATTAGATAACTTAGTTGTGATAGTGTCACCTCGGCTCTAGAAGCTATTAGCTGCGACAATTGGCAAGTGCTAGTAATCCCGACAGGAACACGGTCCTACTAGAAACTCCTGCAGTGAAAACGGGAGAAACTACAAAGAGTTCATTATCTGTCAACCTTTCTACTTTAATGGTACGGAAGGAGCAGTAGCCTTATTTGGCTGGTTTAAACGAACCATAATTAGTGTTTCTTGTAGCCGATGTGCCAAAGAAAAACAAGTAACGTTTGGTACTGGTACTTTAACTGCCGATGCTTGTTTGGTGAATGATTCAGCCCAACTTTATGGGAATTAGAGCAAGTGCAAAGCAATCAAAGCACATGGACTGAGTTTAAAAAGGCCTTCTAACTAAACAAGTATTGTCCTCGGACTGAGAGCAGAAGATGGAAAGAAAGAACTTTAGCAATTATTGTAAAGGGAAATAATTCTTAAACCATATGTTAGAAGATTCTAAGAATTTACACGGTTCTTATGTCCAAAACATGGTGCCAAACAACGATTAAACTCTTGGAAGCTTTATCGGGGGACACTACCCTCGAACCATTGAAGAAATGTTACTGCCTCTAAAACCTCAAACTTTAGAGGAAGCCTAACAAACTTAGCCCAAAGGCTAATGGATCAAGTAACTAAGCATGCTCCATGCAAGTATGCGAGTGACAACAAAGAACGTTTGACGACAGAAGAACATTCAACAACAGCTCCGCTCAACAACAACTCCCGTTTAACACCAACAATCTATTACAAACATCGTCACACAAAACGAAGGCAAGAAGTGGTAGAGCTCTGTGTTACTCCATCAGAAAATGATAGGTATGCCGGAGATCTCCCTTTGTGCAAGAGATGCAATTTCCATCAGACCTGACAATGTAATATTTGAACAAGGTGGGGCTCTTTAAGCATGAACTGCCGAAACAAGAGGCCAACCACTGGAAGTAATCAACTACCAGTGACAGTTGTATGTCATGCCTGTGGAGAAAAAGGGCATTATACAAACCAGTGCCGCAAAACCAACATCAATGCTCAAGGAAGAGCCTACATGCTAAAAGATAGGATTGCTCAACAAGACACGAAGGTGTTACGGAGTATGTTTCTATTAAATCAGCATTTAGTCAAAGTATTGTTTAATTCCGGAGGCTGATAGAAGCTTTATTCCAATCGCTTTCCTCTACGCTATAAATTCGTTCTATTTAAATAGAATCCCTTTTACGATATCGAAATGGCAAGCACAAACACTGTTATTAAAGGCTTGCATTTAACCCCTGCTAAATCCAACCTCGAAATCGAATCTCATGCCATTAAGCTTGGTAGTTCGGACGTTGTCATCGGTATGGACTGGTTATCCAAGTATCATGCCAAAATTCTCTGTGACGAAAAATTCGTTTACATTCCTATCAACGGTGAAACTCTAATCATTTCAGGTGATCGAAGTAAAATGTTGAAACCTTGATTGTAGGCTTCATAGAAGCGGAATAACAAATAATACAATCATAATTAAGAACAAGGTGTTACTACTAAACATTAAGCCTTTCATTGTATTTGATCAGGATACAAAGGCTTACTATACTACTAAGCTACTAATAAGCTAGCTACTAAAGCTAGGCGTCTTACAAAGACTTGACGCCTAGAGTACACACACACCCCTTTAGGTTTACATTGTGAATTGAATGAATGATAAACCTAGACGCCTACCCCCTCTTTATATACTAGAGGGGTTAGGGTTGACAAGACAAGATAAGATCAAATAAAATTAGGAAACTATAAATCAGCATGAAATACTGTTTGACTAATCTTCAATCAGCATTAATGTTATTCCAGCTTTGTCTTGTAGGTCCTCTATCTTTAATATGTTTTGTCATAATCAACTCAAAGTATAATTCCTAACATAGATGCTTACATAATTGATATACATGTTTATATTATATTATTTATATTACTATTGGTCTTATATAATATACTTATATAAGTTTATTTTGCTTGTTACAGCAGTCATGTCAACAGACGACGCATCGTCTGTAGTTACCTATACGTCTATATCTTCTAATTCGGATGGACCATCATGGGATATTCCACTTATGGATACCAATGAGCTTCTTGAGATGGACCCTTATGAGGAGGTTACCCAATAAGGGCAGGCAGCACCACCATCACCTGCTTATGTGCCTAGCCCTATGAAGTTAGAGCATCATGTACCAGTGTACGTTCCGAAGCCAGCATACCTGGAGTACTTGCTCCATCTGATGATGAGATCCCTATTGAGGATCAGCCTTTGCCAAATGATGCTTCACCTATAGTCCTATCACCGGGCTACATTGCTGACTCTGATCCAAAGGAGGATCCAAATGAGGACCCCGAGGAGGATCCTGCCGACTATCTTGCCGATGAAGGAGACGATGATGATGATGAGTCATCCGACAATGATGATAAGGGGCAAGAGGCTCTTGAGGAGGATGAGGAGGAGGAGGAGAATCTGGCTCCTGCCGACTCTTCTGCTATACTTGCTATTGACCCTGTCCCTTAGCTCAGGATATAGAGGCATTCGAGACTAATCAGTCTGTGGCTACACCACCACCACCTGCATACCGTACTACTTCTAGGATATCTGTTCGAACCCAGACACCTATACCGTTTCCTTCTAAGGCAGAGGTTGCTAGGCTTCTTGCCTTACCTACTCCACCACCATCTCTACTCACTCCATTATCATCACCACTTCCCCAGATACCACCACCACCCACCAGTCCTACCTATGCTCAGGCACCGCTAGGTACTAGAGCAGCCATGATGAGAGCCGCATCACCACCCACCCATCACCCACTACCATTACCTGCACCACCAACACCTTTACCATTACCATCTACTACTCGTAGAGCTGACATTTCCAAGGCTGACATGCCGCCTCGAAAGAGGTTGATGCTTACTGCTCCTACTCCTAGGTGTAAGATTAGGGAGAGTTCAGCTACCGCTGCTGCTAGACAGTCGGGGTCTTTTATGGCCCATAGAGTTGACTATAACTTTGTGGACACTGTGGAGGCCAGTGTCCGAGTTACGGAGCCTAAAGCGATGGTGGCCATAGAGATGGTCAACTTGAGGGTCAGTTACCAGGAAAATGTTCATAGGAGAGAGAGCGAGGAGTTTTATACACGGCATCAGGATGCCCAGGATGATCGTGCTGCTGTGAGAGCTGAGATTGAGGTATTAAGGAGAGAGAGGCTTGCTTATGAGAGAGAGAGATAGAGAGTAGTAAGACCCGTCAGGCCTTGGCTAGGTCTGAGGCTCACAACAGAGCATTAGAGGCATGGATTTCTACTATGAAGACTCAGCTATATCACAGGGAGTGGCAGCATCGGGACGCAGATGATTGTGTGACCAGACACATTATGCGTACTCAGGTACTAGAGGCTGGAGCATGCATTGACACTTTGGAGGACACCAGTAGTAGTGCTTAGTTTTATTTCATGTCATGTCATAGCTATTCTATATAGCCTGCTAAGTTTTCTGGGTAACTCCCAGCTAGTAACTGTATGGATTTTGTTGTATCCTTTTAGCTATCATTGTATGGCATGCTAAGTATTATGGGTAACTCCTAGCTAGTATCGCCTTAAGACTGTATTTTTCATTTTGTATCTTATGTACTAGTCGTTTGTGGCCAAGATCTATCATGTTTGTATCGAATTTATTATGAATGAATGTTGATTTATTTACATCATTGTTGATTTCACTTCAGTTGTATATTTCACTATGTGTTGTGATCTCTTTTTATTTATTATGCATATGTCATGTCGTGTTTATGATTGTATGAAATCTAACGTGTATTATATTTTCTTGCAATTTTAAAGAAAATGCCACCAAAGAGAACCGTTGCCACCACCACCCCTACGACCGATGCTCAAATTAAGGCACTAATAGCCCAGGGCGTTGCTGATGCATTGGCAGAACGTGATGCAGACAGGTTCAGAAATGGTGACGACAGCCATGATTCAGGGAGTGACGGAAGAAGACGAATGCCTATTGCTCGTGAGTACACTTACACTGACTTCCTGAAATGCCAACCCCTGAATTTCAAGGGTACTAAAGGAGTGGTCGGACTTACTCAATGGTTCGAAAAGATGAAATTTGTTTTCCATATAAGTAACTGCACTATCGCATATCAAATCAAGTTTTCAACATGTATACTTTAAGGAAATGCCTTGACGTGGTCGAACTCTCATGTTAGGACCGTCGAACATGATGTTGCATATGCAATGCCATGGAAAACTTTGAAAAAGATGATGACTGATAAATATTGCCCGATGGGCGAGATTAAAAAGCTGGAAATTGAAATGTGGAACTTAAAGGTAAAGGTACCGATGTGCTGAGTTACAATCAACATTTTTAAGAACTGGCATTGATGTACGGGAGGATGTTTCCCGAAGAGTCTGATGAGGTGGAAAAGTATGTCGGTGGTCAGCCCGATATGATCCATAGCAGTGTAATGGTATCAAAGCCCAAGACAATGCAGGATGCAATTGAGTTTGCAACTAAACTAATGTGTAGGTCCTAGGTTTAGGATCTGACTAGCCTTTGTAAGACGATAGATAACTTGGATAAATCCAAATTAACTATATGAGAGACACTAACTATGAAAATCAAGTGTTAATGCGGAATCTTAACACAAGAGTAAAGAAGAAACGATAATACTAAATTACTATTAAGCTCTATGCTTCTATTGATATTTCTCAAAACGTTGTTTTTCATAACATTGTGCCTTAGGGTTCCTCTTATACACCAAGGAAACCCTAATGGGCTTTACAACCATGTCAAAGGATAATACGTATCCTTTCCTAAGATATCTCTAAGATAACTATTACTATTCTGTTTCATAAACAGACTTAACTATGAACAGAATTAACTATGACCAGTACTAACTATGACCAGTACTAACTATGACCAGTACTAACTTTAGTACTGCTAAGACTACCAGTACTAACTTAGTACTACCAGACTTAACTTAGTACTGCCAATATTAACTTAATACTAACAGAACTAACTATCACTATCAGACTTAACTGTTATACTACCAGTATTAAGTCTGTTACAATCTATTTTTCCCAACATAATGGATCAAAAGATTCGCACTCTTGCTGAACGTTAGGCTGAGAACAAAAGAAAGTCTGATGACACTTTAAGAAATAACCAGAACTAACAGCAGCCATTCAAAAGGCACAATGTGGCACAAGCCTATACTGCAGGGCCTGGGGAGAAGAAACCGTATAGAGGATCTAAACCTCTGTGCCCTAAATGCAACTACCATCATGATGGGCGGTGCACTCCCAAGTTTACCAACTACAAGAAGGTCGGTCATTCGGCCCGCGACTATAGAAGCCGAGCTGCTACCATCAACAACCAGAGAGACCAAGGGGCAAATCAAAGGGTTTTAACTTGCTTTGAGTATGGAGCTTAGGGTCATTTCAAAAAGGATTGCCCAAGGTTAAAGAACATAAATCATGGAAATCAGGCTGGAAATGGTAATGTTGTGGCAAGAGCTTATGCTGTGGGCACTATTGGGACAAACCCAAACTCCAATGTCGTTACGGGTACGTTCCTCCTAAACAACCAATATGCTTCGATTTTATTTGATACTGGTGCCAATAGGAGTTTCATGTCTATTTCATTTGGTTCTTTGATTGATATCATCCCAACTACGCTAGACTATGGTGTTGACGTCGAGTTCGCTGACAGTAGAATAATTTAGGTTAATACACTTATACGGGGTTACACATTAAATTTTCTGAATCATCCGTTCAACATCAACTTAATGCCTGTAAAAATCGGTAGTTTTGACGTCATAATTGGTATAGACTATGATTGTGTAAATATGGGCCTTCGATGAGATAGAAGAGTTCTTTGAGTGATTGTTGAGTTGCCAAGCCTTGAATAACCTGTGTCAACACAAATGAAAATACTACGTTAAGTGAAACGTAGGAGGTGTCCCTGCGAATCACCTCCGGCATAAGAGTAAGTATGTGCTTTGTATTTAGTAAAGTATGATGATGTAAGTAAGTGCGTGAAGCATTTTAGCCATACCTGGAGCCTTTACTATCTATTTATAGGTGTAGAAATGAGATGGGACGAGGCTTAGCACAAACATCGGTGATCGTGGGGGTGTCCCACGATTTAAGAGGTGATTCTTGGGGTTGTGTACCATGATCTCTATTTTGGCGAGAAGACCTTGATGAAGATAGAGAACGTGGGTTTGACTGTCTGGCCTTTGCTCTAGTTTCGTCGAAGGCCCACGACGAAGGGTGTAAGGCTTCGCGTGGCAGATTCCCATACTGGTAACCATCTCAAAGATGGTTTTACGCCACTCAAAACTATTCGAAGGTTATTGGTGGTAATTGGGAGAAGATCCTATTCGGGCTTCAAAGGGGAGGCCTTCGAACCGGAGAGGAGGGTACATCATCAAGCCCCTCAATCGAATGTAATGTATACATCTATGTATGTATTGCTTTCGACTATCATTCACGAAAAAGATCGAAGACCATGCTCCAAGTTGCATATGCTAAACAGTGAAACCCACTTGCCCTTGGGTTAGTTGGGGGTTTTAAATACAGATTACTCAACAGTCAGCCTTGGTTATCGTGAACTTCTTATCTTAATTAAGTTTGAAATCAAAGAAGTCTCTGATCTCTTCCACGTGTGCGATCTCACAACTCTCTAGCTTCGCCTATATAAACGTCATTACTAAACCCTTTTTTCCTTTTATCACCTCCATTATTCAGCTCTCTTCTTCTTGAAATATTCTTCGGAAAATCTAAGGTAAGAATTTCAAAAGCTATTTTTTAGTTATGAGTGCGAAGGATACTATAGCTGTGCAGCATTGTGGTTTGTCAGCCAAGGAGTTGAATGAATTCCTTTCTTTCTATCCCATTCCTTCAGAGTATGATGTTATATTGCCTAAATCCACTCAAACCATATTTGACGCTCCTCCTGGTTATGTCGGCTTGTATACACATTCTTTTTCTCTTGCCAACCTTAGGTTACCTCTGACTAACTTTTTCTGTGATTTTCTTTAGTATTTCAAAGTTCACATTTCCAAACTTAACCCCTTTGGTTGTGCCAAACTAAAAACTTTCATCATTATGTGTAAAGCTTATGGTTGTAAACCCTCTGTTTACCTCTTTTAAAGTTTCTTTAATCTTTGTCGGGCTGGTAGCTGGCTAACTTTCCAAAAAAGGTCTGAAAAACATATTCCAAACCTTCTTCCCAAGGTCATTACTCATATCGAGGGCTGGCATAAACGATTCTTCTTTGTCCAAGACTCTATTTTCTCTTCCAAGTACCCACAACTTTTGCTTGATGAAAACAAGCTTAATTTAAAATCCTTCAAAGATAAGCTCCCTCCAAATATAGATGAAAATCCTTATTTCCAGCGTCTTGGTCGATATCCTATAAGTGTTCGTGTGTTTGATGATCCCATTCTATTTTTAGTTGGCCTTAAGCCCTCGTGGGAGTTTGGCCAACAACGGCATGCGATCATTGTGGGCGGAAAGGGTATTTATCTTTCTTGATTATTCCTTTAGTCTTCTTTTTTACTGATATATGATTTATTTCTTTGTTTTGCGGAGATGGCTTTCAGGAACTTTATCTATACCAAAGATGATTATGACCTTGCTTTTCTGCCTAAGGAGCCATTCCTAGGATTTGGTACAGGTTCCCCTTCTACCTCAGTTCCTAAAGATGTTGAGGAGCCTGAAGTTTAGCCTGCATAGATTACCACAGATTTAGGGGAGAGTCCAAAAGCTGGTATGTTTATTGTGCACCCTAGGAGTGTAGCTGCTCGCATCAAAGAGAGGAAGTGTAAAATGAGGGGAGGTTCTTCAAGGCCTCTTATGAAGAGGAAACTAGCTTCCGGGTCATCAAGTTCTCGTGTTGTACGAGCCAAAAACTCTGCTTCTAAGGATGATGCTCCTATTCTTTCCATATCTGATGATGATGAGGGTAAATTTCCAGTTCAGCTAGTTCTCTCTGAAGGTATTGATTTACTTATTCACCCTTTGTCATCATTATGTGTTCTTTAGGCCTCCCTGACTGTTTTGAGCTTAAAGATGCTAATGCCTGTCACTTGAAGATCTTCACTATCACTCCACCAGCTTGGAAAGGTCATTTGGATAATCAAATGGATCTGGAACTACTTGATCTTAATGACAATTTTTATGCGTGATAGGCTATGGTGGATAATGCAGTTAAGAGGAGGGCCCGTGAGTTTTTGCAGGTTATTGAGAAGATGAGAGGTGAAGCTGATGTTATCAAGGCTAGGGAAAGATCTCGTGAGGAGGAATGTAAAGAGCTTCGAGTCAAATGTGAAGCTGCTATGGCGGAGTTTGATAAGAATCCTGTTGTACTAGCTCTTCGAGAGAAGATTTCTTCGATGACTGCCGATGTTAAAGAGCACAAAGGTAGCCTTTATAGGATGATGCTAGAAAGCCAGAAATGGGAAGGCTACCAAGTGACCCTTTCGACCCTTGATTTGAAGGTTGATTCCTTGGAGGTAGAGAAGGCTAGACTGGAGGCTGTTGAGGCATCTCTTTGTAGAGAGGTTGAGGAGCTCAAGCAAGATATAAGGGATGTAGTATCAAAGGTCGTACCCTATGCTGCCATAGAGTTGGTGCATAGTGATGAGCTAGGTAGGCTTGTTGGTACTTTGGTGTCCTCCGCCATTACTTATGGACACTGCAGAGCATATGAGCAGGTTGTTGTCCTGAAGGAGCCTTTTGACTTATCAAAGGCTAAAGGATATCATTCTTCGTACAAGAAGGAGCATACTCAAGCTAGCAATGATTTTGCCACTACTACATTCCCTTGGCTGGACGAGTTCGTATCAGATGCCACAGCTCCGATTGAAGCTCTGTTGTCAAAGAAGCCTCCCGCATTACAGAAGCCTGCTCCTTCAAGGACCCAAATGCCTATGCCTTCTTCCCAGAAAGCTACTCCATCCTCTAATCTATCTTCAAATCCAATGTCTTCTCTTGCCGATCTTGTGAAGCCCTCTCCATCTCCGTTTAAATGAAGGTCACCATGTTGGTGTTAATTTGGCCTCAAGGGTGGTGCGTACCCTTTGAATGTTTTTACTTTGATCTACGCTTCGGCCTTTAAGACAATTTATCTTTGCAATGGTTTATGTTGGCAATTGTTTGAACAATGCGTGTCAACCTTTTTGGTTGTTTTTAAATGGTTACCCCTTTCTGAGGGTTGAATATAGGGATGCAATCCCACCTTTGTCTTATGTTTTGTTGTTATTCCTTTGGGGGCCAGATCCTCATATCGTTTATTGCTAAATCATTTTACTTTGTAAAGCAAAAGGTTCAAATGTTTTGTGCCCTTTTTAAAGGTATGCTTCCCTTAGGAACCTGATTTGATTTCCTCATATTTGAGGTTTTAGGAGGACCTATGTCTGACTCCTTTATGCGCTTTATCAGTGAAGGCTCATGTGTGGCCTTAAGTTATGGACAAATGTATTGTGTCACTTTCAAAAGAAGGTTTCCCTTAGGAACCTAATTTGTTTTCCTCATATTTGAGGTTTTAGGAGGACTTAGGTCTGACTCCTTTATGCACTTTATCAGCGAAGGCTCATGTGTGGCCTTAAGTTATGGGCAAATGTATTGTGCCACTTTTAAAAGAAGGTTTCCCTTAGGAACCTGATTTGTTTTCCTCATATTTGAGGTTTTAGGAGGACTTAGGTCTGACTCCTTTATGTGCTTTATCAGCGAAGGCTCATGTGTGGCCTTAAAATATATTTTTTTGACTATTTGTCAGTTGTCAGATGAAGGGTTTCGATCCGCTTCATTATGTCCTCAAGGCTAAAAGAAGCAATGAGGAAAGTTAACGTGAATTTTATGGATGCCTTAGTTTTGTAGGGCTCATATGTGGCCCTACGATATCCTTTCGAACGTTGAACTTAATATTAGGCTCAAGTGTGGCCTTATGACACAAGTACTTAGAAATCAACTTTCTTCATTGATAGAGTAGAAAGATTTGCATCATCACAAGTATGAACACTTAGTTTGCTACACCATTTTTGATAATCGAAACAAATGACTTGAAAGAAAAATAAAAAAGAAAAACTTTGTGAAAATGAATGTAACTTTATGAAGGCTTATTCCTTTCATTGTTTGAACCAACGAGTGATCAGTTATGTCAACAATTGTGTAAAGTTCCTCTTTGTGGACTTCGTTTATTATATATGGGCCTTGCCATTCATTCGCGTTTCGTTTAAGTAAAATGAAATCTCCCATGATGTACGTGGGGTAACTGCTCCTTATGCTATGGTTTTTTCACAACTTGTTTTGATAGTATGCCTTTTTGATCAACACCACTTCCTTGCTTTACTTTCCTTTGGTTGCTTTCTGCACTCTTCCCTTATCATTTATAGTTTCGATTATGGGGATCACGGCTTCTGAACCATAAGTTAGGCTAAATGGTGTTTCTTTTTGGCTATTCCTTGGGAGGGTTCTATGTATCCATAATGTTTTAGCTAGATTATCTACCCATCCTTGTTGGCTTCGAGTTAGCTGTCTCTCTATGTGGTGCATTATTTCCATGTGTTTTGTGATAGGAGAAAAGGTTTGTATTACTTTCAATCCTTTACAAAGATTTATGAACATCCCTTCTTTGAAATGTTTCTCTTCTTTCGAGCTGATTATCTGGGGTACTCTGAATCTGCATACCACATATTCCCATACGAACTTTTTTACTTGTATTTCGTTTATGGTGGTTAGGGGTTTGGCTTCTACCCACTTTGTAGAATGTTCGACTGCGATTGCTAGAAACTGTAAACCTCCAGGGGACATTTGTATCGGTCCTAGTATATGAATTCCCTAATGGCTAAAAGGTCACGTGCTCCCTGCTGCTATAGTCCCGCTTGTTCTAGCTTTCCTTATTGCGGATTGTTCCTTGCATTTTTCGTACTCTTGAATTGCTTTTGCAACTTCCCTGTGCATCGATGGCCAATAGTAACCTTGTTTTGTGATTCTGACAACTAGTGAGCATGGTTCTTTATTAAATCAACACGACTCCTCATGTATTTCTTTTATGATCTTGTCAGTTTGTAGTGGGGCCACGCAACAGAGCCATGGCATGAAAAAGGATCTTTTGTATAGGTTTCCTCGAATTAGCTTGTATTGTGACGCTTGGATTCTGATCCTCCTGGCTTCCTTTGTGTCTTTTGGCAACAATTTGCTTAGCAGATATTCTTGGATGGGTTCCATCCAGCTTTTCCTCTTTCTTATATCTACCTTCAAAACTTCTTTTTCCTCTATTGACCTTTTGGTCAGAACTTCGACTAACACTTCCTTTGTGAGATGTTCGAAGGTCATTGATGCTAGCTTGCTTAGTGTGTCTGCTTTCTTGTTCTGGTTCTTGCGTATGCGCTCAACTGTGTACTCTTCAAAGCCTCTTAGCGCAGTTTTAACCTTTTTTAAATAGTCTTTGATTGATGTCTGTTTTGCTGCGAATGTGCCTTTTATCTAGTTTACCAAAAGTTGGGAGTCCAAGAATATTGCCACTTTTGCAATTTCCATTTCCGGGGCTATCCATAGACCTGCTAGCAATGCTTCATATTCTGCTTCATTGTTCGTTATTTCAAACTCGAAGCGTAAAGCATAAGTATACTCTTTACCTTCGGGATCTATCAACATTAGCCCTGCTCCTGATCCGTCTGAGTTGGAGGCTCTATCGGTGTAGAGTCTCCACTTACTGTTTGAATTCACCTCCTTTGGTTTCTCTTTCTTCTCGTTGTCCTCGAATGGGTATCTCGATCAAGAAATCGATTGGCATTTCTTTTTCATTCCTTCTCATGAACACGATATCATGTTCTCCCAATTCGATTGCCAATTTGACTATTCTTCTTGTTTTTTCGGGCCCTATGAGCATTTGCTTAATGAGTGTGTTTGTGAGAACCATTATCGTGTGGGCCTGAAAGTATCTTTGGAGTCTTCTTGCTGCGTTAACCAAGGCCAAAACAAGCTTCTCCAAGGCAGGGTAGTTTTTTTCCGGGCCCTGTGAGCATTTGCCTAATGGGTGTGTTTGTGAGAACCGTTATCATGTAGGCCTGAAAGTATCTTCAGAGTCTTCTAGTTGTGTGAACCAAGGCCAGTACAAGCTTCTCCAAGGCAGGATAATTGAGTTCGGCTCCTTGTAGGACCCTTCTTACAAAATAAATGGGGGTCCATCCTTCATTTCTCTTTGCGACAAGCACAACACTTATACTTTCTTTTGAGGTGGCGAGGTGCATTGTTAAATTTCTCCCACCCTTGGTGCAGTGAGTGTTGGTAAGGCTTGAACGAGTTTCTTCATTTTCTCCAGTGCTTTGTCAGCTTCGGTTGTCCACTGTATGTTCTTTTTATCTTTGCACCCTTTGAGTACTTTGAAGAAAGCTAGGGATCTTTCCGCACCTTTCGATAAAAACCAGCTGAGGGCTGCTAGCTTCCCATTGAGACTTTGTATGTCTTTTAGTGTTCTTGGCTGGTCGAGGTCAGTGACTGCTTTAACCTTCGAAGGATTGGCTTTTATGCCCTGCTTAGTGATGAGGTGTCCTAAAAAGGGGCCTTCTTCAACACCGAATGAGCATTTCTTCGGGTTTAGCTTCATGTTGATCGATCGAAACCTTTCGAAAGTTTCTTGTATATCTTTCAACATTTCTTTTTCAGAAGTACTTTTGATGACCATGTCGTCCACGTAAGCCTCAAGGTTTCTTCCTATTTGGTGACTGAAGACCTTGTCCACTAACCTTTGGTATGTTGCCCCTGCATTTTTGAGACCAAACTGCATCTTCTTGTAGCAAAAGACTCCTTCTCCTGCGTAGAAGGCTGTTTTGTCTTCGTCTTCTCCTGCCATTTGGATTTGATGGTAACCCTTGTAGGCGTCTAGAAGCACTTCAAACGGAACCCTGAGATGGATTCTATTTTCCAATCGATCTCTGGTAGTGGATAGCAATCTTTGGGACATGCCTTATTTATGTCTGTGAAATCCACACACATTCTCCATCCCCCATCGCTCTTTTTTACCATAACAGGGTTGGATACCCATGTTTGGTGCTTGACCTTCCATAGTATCCCTGCTTTCATAAGTTCTTCTGTTTCTTTACAGGCTGCCATGTTGCGATCTGGACCTAAATCTCTCTTGTTCTGCTTTATTGGCTTAACATGGCTGTACTCATTCAGCTTATGTTCCGTGTTGAAAGGTTTTCCTTCAACCATTATGGTTCTCAAAATCCTTGTCATATCAGCGTGTGTCCATGCGAAGACGTCTGCGTTTAACTTTAAGAGGTTTTTGTTGCGGTTGTCGTAAGGGACTTCTACCAGAAGTTTTACAACTCCCTAGGCAGTGTACCTAACCGTTGTAGTGTAGTATAGGCAAGACTCAGGGGTTGTTATCGTTCTCTAGGGGAATAGGTTGGGAAGGCTTGATCATGGTCTAACAGAATTCTAAGAGTTGAGAGAAGATTCTTTTTGTGTTTTTATATTTATAGGAAAGCAGGTAAATCATATATTTGAGAGGTTTGGTTGGTTTTAGCTATTAAACTTTTCTCTTTGCGACAAGCACAACACTTATACTTTCTTTTGAGGTGGCGAGGTGCATTGTTAAATTTCTCCCACCCTTGGTGCAGTGAGTGTTGGTAAGGTTTGAACGAGTTTCTTTATTTCCTCCAGTCCTTTGTCGGCTTTGGTTGTCCACTGTATGCTCTTTTTATATTTGCACCCTTTGAGTACTTTGAAGAAAGCCAGGGATCTTTCCACACATTTTGATAAAAACTGGCTTAGGGCTGCTAGCTTCCCGTTGAGACTTTGTATGTCTTTTAGTGTTCTTGGTTGGTCGAGGTCAGTGACTGCTTTAACCTTCGAAGGATTGGCTTTTATGCCCTTCTTAGTGATGAGGTGTCCTAAAAAGGGGCCTTTTTCAACACCGAATGAGCATTTCTTTGGGTTTAGCTTCATGTTGATCGATCAAAACCTTTCAAAGGTTTCTTGTATATCTTTCAACATCCCATTTTCAGAAGCACTTTTGATGACCATGTCGTCTACGTAAGCCTTAAGGTTTCTTCCAATTTGGTGACTGGAGACCTTGTCCACTAATCTTTGGTATGTTGCCCCTGCATTTTTGATACCGAACGACATCTTTTTGTTGCAAAAGACTCCTTCTCCTGCGTAGAAGGCTATTTTGTCTTTGTCTTCTTCTGCCATTTGGATTTGATGGTAACCCTTATAGGTGTCTAGGAAGCACTTCAAACGGAATCCTGAGAGGGATTCTATTTTCTAATCGATCGCTCGTAGTGGATAGCAATCTTTGGGACATGCATTGTTTATGTTTGTGAAGTCCACACACATTCTCCATCCTCCGTCACTCTTTTTTACCATAACAGGATTGGCTACCCATGCTTGGTGCCTGACCTTCTGTAGTATCCCTTCTTTCGTAAGTTCTTCTATTCCTTTACAGGATGCCATGTTGCGGTCTGGACCTAAACCTCTTTTGTTTTGATTTATTGGCTTAACATGGCTGTAATCATTCAGTTTATGTTCCGTGTTGAAAGGTTTTCCTTCAACCATTATGGTTCTCGGAATCCCTATCATATCAGTGTATGTCCATGAGAAGACATCTGCGTTTAACTTTAAGAGGTTTTGCAACTCTTTTTTGAAATGTTCAGGTAGCTGCTTTCTGATGGTCACTGTTTGGTCAGGATACTTGTCGTTTACGATAAAAAATTTTCTCAGTGTTGACGCAACTGAGGACCCTTTCCTCGTTTGTGGCAAGTATCTTTCTGGCCTTCTTCGTTCCTTCATCAGTTTCATCTGCCGAGAGTACAGTTCTGATCCCTTTTTTGGTATGAAATTTAATAGCTCCGTGAATCGTTGAGACTACGATCCCATCCTATGCATCGTTGTTCTTCCTAATAGCATATTGTGTGGGGAGTCGGACCTTACAATAACCAAGTTAAGAGTTTCTTTCCTTGAGAGGGGGCATCTCCTATTGTGATCTCTAACGGAACTTCTCTAATAGACCAAGAACGTTCTCTTGAGAACCCTACTAGAGGGGTCTTCAGGTCCACTTTAGTGGCTTTGATGGTAGGATTCAGTTTCTCAAAGCAATGCTCGTAGATAATCTCACATGAGCTTCCGCTATCCATGTATACTCGTCCTACCTTTCTTCAAAATATCTTGGCCTCTATAATGACTGGTGCGTTATTCACCTTTGCTACTGGAGGAAATATAATTTCCTTTCCTCCGTAGTCTGTATTTTCTTGTACGAGGCTTTATGCGATATAGGCTTCTCGACTTACCATAAGTATGGTGCTTCAGCGGGTGTGGTGCCTTTATCCTTTTTTCTTTCTCCTCGTGGGGTGTCGGATGACTTTGTTCTTTCCTTCTTTATTCCTTTCACAAGGTGCGAAAGTTGTCCCAAGTTTACAGCCTCTTGAATCTGAGTTCTGAGGTGTCTACAATCATTGGTATCGTGTCCGTAATCTTCATGGAAGTGATAGTACTTGGACATATCTCACGATCGCTTACTTCCGAACATCTTTGGAGGTGACTCGAAGCTTCTTGCAGCCTTCTCCGTAGCGAGAATTTCCTTTGGACTTTTTGACAGACTAGGAAGCAAACCATGATTAGGTCCCCGATAGGGGGAGAATCTGTCTTTGTTTTTCTGTCCTCTGTTATTATCCCAAGAACTTTTCTTTGACCTTTCAAAACTGTCTCTTTGATAGCTCGAGGCACCATTAGTGGCTACCTCTCTTGCTTCAACCCATGTATAAGTCTTCTCCATTAGACCTTTGTAAGTGGATGGAAGGTCTGTGGAGAGATGCTCATCCAAACTCTTTGTTCTTAAGCCATGAACAAAACCCGAGATTCGTTGTTCTTTATGTAAACCCATGATCTGCAAGGTATCATCTGTATATCTAGTGATTAAGGCTTGAGTGCTTTTGCCTTCTCTTTGTTTGATGTTGTGGACAGCTAGATGCGTCTTCGTGAATTTCTTCTGTTGGCTAAAATGCGATCGGAATTTTGCCTTGAGATGTTCGTAATCGAGGATACTACATGCTTTCGGACTGTTCCGCCATATCCTGGCAGAGTCTTTGAGGGTATATGTGAACATATGGCAGGCTACCGGCATTAACCATTTTTGCATCCGTATAGCCCATTCGAAAAGGTACAGGAAGTTATCTGGGTCTCCTTTCCCATCATAAGAACCGATATAGGAAGGCATTTTCAGTCCGTCTGGGAGAGGATAATCCTCTATCCAACGCACAAAAGGTATTACAAAACCCACAGGGTTTAAGACAGCGCCTGTCAGGTTTGGGTTGGTATACATATGCACGTTTGGGAATGTATACATAGGCTGTGTATAAAAAGGATAACAATTTGTAGGCATATTTGCGGGGTACGTAAAACCATTCTGGGAAGGCATATTACTATTTACAAAGGTCTGTGGTGTGTGCCCCTCCTGTAGGAGATGGGGAGGAATTCCCCCTACAGGGAGGTTTCTCGGTGGAGTTTGCGTGGGGAAGCTTAAGTGTTGCCCGTTAACAAAACTTATAGGTTGTTGATAAGGGTTAATGTGAGTAGGCATGAACCCATTAGGTATACTCAAGCTAGCAGGTATGAAAGGCTGAGCATGGTGTGAGAGGAACGTACCGTTAGAAGGGAGATTCCCTCCTATGTTATTTGGAAGTGGCTAACCTCCGTAAGCGAAAGTCAGAGAAGATTGCAAAGGTTGCCCATTCTCGCCTCTCCTCAAATAGGCTGCTAAAAGTGGAGGGAGATTCACACTTTGACCTCCATTACCTCTAGGTGCTTCTTCTGAAGGCCTTCCTCCTTTAGTATTCCTTTCGACCCTGCTTTCCCCTTTGTTCTGAGTCCCTTTGAACCCCACTATTCTTTCCCCCTATCTACGAATCCTACGAGATGCTACTCGAAGAGGTGGAGTGGTAGCTCTGGTAGGCTCATGTCTTGGATCCATCTCTCGTTCTTCATCATAATCTTCGCTGAAGTACTCTAGTTCGGTTCGAAGGTCATTATTACGTATCTACCTATGTCGGTCCCTTAAGAGAGACTCAAGAGCTTCATAATTGGCTTCGACAAAAGCCGGACTAATCACAAGGTTGGGATTAGCGGAGGTGGAAACATGATAAGCTATGGGTGTGTTTTCAGGAGTGGTGGCGGCAAACATGGTGGTAGTTATGGGTGCTGCTGAGAAACCCGGCGGTGGTGTAGTTTCTCTCCCGCTTGTCATGTCAGAAAAGAAGGTGAGTTATCTTGACAGTTACTAGGCTTGGTTTGAACAGGACTAATTATTGCGGTCCTACGGATAACGCCACTGATTGTGCAAATATGGGCACGATCATGCTTCGATGAGATCGAAGAGTTCTTTGAGTGATTGTTGAGTTGCTAAGCCTTGAATAACCTTTGTCAACACAAATGAAAACACTACGTTAAGTGAAACGTAGGGGGTGTCCCTGCAAATCACCTCCAGCGTGAGAGTAAGTATGTGCTTTGTATTTAGTAAAGTATGATGATGTAAGTAAGTGCGTGAACCGTTCTAGCCATACCTGGAGCCCTTACCATCTATTTATAGGTGTAGAAATGAGATGGGATGGGACTTAGCACAAAGACCAGTGATCGTAGGGGTGTCCCACGATTTAAGGGGTGATTCTTGAGGTTGTGTACCATGATCTCTATTTTGGCGGGAAGACCTTAATGAAGATGGAGAACGAGGGTTTGACTGTCTAACCTTTGCTCTAGTTTCGTCGAAGGCCCACCGCGAAGGGTGTAGGGCTTCGCGTAGCGTATTCCCATACTGGTAACCATCCTGAAGATGGTTTTACGCCACTCGAAACTATTCAAAGGTTATTGGTTATAATTGGGAGAAGATCTCATTCGGGCTTTAAAAGGGAGGCCTTTGAACCGGAGAGGAGTGTACATCATCAGACTGGTTATCAAAATATCATGCCATAATAGTCTGTGACAAGAAGATCTTTCGTATCCCCTTTGGGAATGAAATCTTGATTGTTCGTGATGACAGAAGCAAAAACGGACACGAGTCTCGATTGAACATCATCTCGTGCACCAAAACTCAGAAGTATTTGCTGAAAAGATGCCATGTCTTTTTGGCACATGTTACCACCAAGAAGGCTGAAGACAAGTCAGAGGAGAAGCGACTTGAAGACGTACTAATTGTTCGAGACTTTCCCGAAGTATTTCCTGAGGACTTGTCGGGTATTCCACCAGCCCGACTAGTAGAATTTCAAATCAATTTGATACCTGGTGCTGCACCTGTAGCACGGGCGCCTTATCGATTGGCTATGTCTGAGATGAAAGAATTGTCGGATCAATTGCAGGAACTTTCTGACAAAGGCTTTATAAGACCTAGTTCCTCACCTTGGGGAGCTCCGGTCTTGTTTGTCAAGAAGAAGGATGGATAATTCCGGATGTGCATCGACTACCGGGAATTAAATAAGCTAATGATGACGAACCATTATCTGCTTCCAAGAATTGATGACTTATTCGATCAACTTCAAGGGTCGAGTGTCTATTCGAAGATCCACCCGAGGTCGGGTTATCATCAACTAAGGGTTCGTGAAGAGGACATCCCGAAGACCGCATTATCATCGACCTCGTTTATGGCCATTAGACGTTTTTCAAGTTATGCCGTTTGGTTTAACTAATGCACCTATTGTATTTATGAACCTTATGAATTGGGTTTGCAAACCATATCTGGATAAATTTGTGATTGTCTTTATTGACGATATTCTGATCTAATCCAAAAGCAAGCAAGAACATGAAGAGCATCTCAAGTTAATCTTGGAGTTGCTTAAGAAGGAGGAGTTGTATGCCAAATTCTCTAAATGTGAATTTTGGATTCCAAAAGTATAGTTCCTTGGTCACGTGATTGACAGACAGGGTATTCACGTGGATCCCGCCAAGATCGAGTCAATTAAAGATTGGGCATCTCCTAAGTCACCAATGGAGATCTGTCAATTTTTAGGTCTTGCCGGTTACTATTGAAGATTCATTGAAGGATTTTCGAAGATCGCCAGATCATTGACAAAGAAGAAGCAACTTTCCAATTATTAAAGGAGAAACTGTGTAGCGCACCTATCTAGCTTACCTGAAGGCTAGAGTAACTTTATACGTTTAATTATGAGTGGCTATCGTGCATAAAGGATTAGGTTTTGTGTTCTTAATGCGAAAAACAGAAAAGTGATTGCTATGCATCACGGACAACTAAAAACTCAAAGAGAAAGAATTAGACAACCATGACTTGGAGTTAGGAGCAAGTACTGTTTCTCTCTAAAGATTTGGAGGGCACTATCTGAATGGAACTAAGTGTTAGCGTGTTCACCGATCATAAGGAGTTTGCAACACACTAATATCCAAGATCAGAAGGAATTGAACATGAGACAACGTCGTTGGTTAGAATTGCTTAGTGATTATGATTGTGAAATTCATTACCACGCGAAAAGGTGTAAAAATCATAATCATAAGTAAGTTATCATTTTAACATGTTTAAAACCCTAATTTGGTGATTTAGTTATATAGAACATGTAAACATATAAAGATGATCAAAGTGAAGACATAAAGGTTTATATATAACCTTGTAGTGATGTATGATGATGATCAATTCAACCCAAACCCTTGGTTAGATCAAAAATCCAAGCTTGCAAGAAATGAAACCCTAGATTAGGTTTAAAAACCCTAATCTTTCTTCTTTGCTTTAACACTTGCAAATGGTTATCCAACACTTCAAATAACCTTGAAGTATCTTAGATATGATGTGAGAGTACTTGTGTGATCTTAGAAAATCAAAGTATGGATTTGTTTAGATGGCTATTTTGAGCCATGAGCTTAAGAGAGAAGAGAGAAAGGTTTTTGTGATTTTTGGTTAAGTATTTATGAAAGTAAGAGTGAGTACATGCTATTTATGATGCTTAGGAGATATTATCAAGCCTCAAGTGCATGTGCTAAGGATAATAAAGAGAGGTGGCACTTAGGAAGGCACAAAAAAACCAAAGGGTGAAATATCTAGATATTATAGGGCCTTAGTCACCAACTTGATGATTCCTTGGTCCTATCCTTCAAAAATTCAGCCACATATATATATAAGATGATATTTTGATTATTTTGTGTATTGGGTATAATCGGGGGTATTCGTTTAAGCGTAGTTAGGTTTTAGTGCTTCCGGGAATGCCGAAACGCATTTTATCGTGAAACGTAAGCAGTTTACGTAACCAACAAAAATAAGATGAACAAAGTTGATAATTATCCTCATAATAATCATTTAACACTTGCTTGATGTAAATGTTTAATCGTTTAATGCCCGTTTACATTGAATGATCATTTTTAGTTTACGCGATTTAGCTTAACTATTACGATTTAAGAGCAAACGCGTAAAACCCTAAAAATAAGTTGTGAATTACATAATGTCATACAATGACCTAAAACATGAGGTGTTATAAGACCTCTTTCTCATTAATAAAGACACCATTAGGTTTTGGGTATTGTTATGACACTTTGTGTCTTTGCTTTACTTTAGTATTCATTTTAGTATTCTCTATATAGATACCATGTGTTGTAATGATATCCATTCTTGTTTACGCCTCACGTTTCCGCCTTGGCGGGGTGTGACATGAGTAGTCATCTTTATTATCACTGGTAAAACAAAAAGTTATTTTCAAAACTGTTAGAGTCTATTTTCTTTATGATTACTTGAACACTACTCAAATCCCTATGGACGACCTGGTCTTACCTAAAAAGATTATACTACATACGTGGGTTATACTTTTACCCGTATGTTTCCCTATAATAAATTGGAATTTTCAGTCATTATAAATTTAAAGCTTTTGAAACACATCAAAGTTTTTGGCGTTGTTGTCGGGGATTTTTTATGGTGTTCTGTAGTCAACTCTGGAAAATTATTTTAACTCCCCCTCTTTTTCAAAATCGTCATACAATTTTCTGGCAAACTAACCCAAACAAATTCTCCCTTGGATGCATACACTTGCTTCCAATTCTGAACTTGTTGAACCGTTACCTGAACCTAAACGTACTCTGAATCGAAGACTTCGTCGACAAAACAGAAGAGTTCCATTCGATCAAAGAAACAACCCACCTCAAAACCCGAGAATTTTCTATTCGGAAATTCTCGACATCAATTACTTCCGTCACTTCCTCATTACCCTCGAAAACCTCTATTCCATGGATGCTGAACCCATGTGGGCTGCCGACAGTGTTGTCGCTCCGACTCCCGGTTCTGTAATCACTATTCCTAAAACCGCAAACGAATTTTCCATAAAAGGTAACCACTTGACTCTTGTCAAAGGAAACCAATTTGATGGTAGAACCAAAACCGATCCTCACAAACACATTCATGAATTCCTAGGAATCTACGACATGTTTAAATACAGAGATACCGAAAATGAAGCCGTCCGCCAAATGATGTTCCCCCTATCACTTACTAGAGAAGCAAAAACATGGCTGGATGAACTCAATGAAGGAACTATCAAAACATGGGATAAACTTTGAACCGCTTTCATTAGTCGATTCTTTCCCCCCAGCTCTTTTCGACCCACTCCTCATAGAAATCCGCACTTTTGCTCAACATGAAAACGAATCTATAACCGATGCTTGGCTTCGTATGAAGGAAATGCTCCGAAACTGTCATGGTCATAATCTGTCCAAAGGCAACATTATCAAAATCTTCTATCATGGTCTCATTGAAATAACCCAAGAAGTTCTAAATGCCGCAGCCGGTGGTATTTTCCTCTATAAAACACCAAATCAAGCTTATCAGCTTCTCGAAGACAAAGTCTTACTCAAGCTTGATTGGGCTAAAAATCAGAAAAAGAAATCGTCTCTTAAGAAAACCGTTGCTTTCGCCGATGAAGGTAGCAGTAATTCCGACACTGACAAAATTATAGCTTGAATGGATGTCATGACCATAAAAATGGATGCTCAGTACAAGGAACTTCAATCTCATGCAAAACAATCAACACCCGATCTTAACGAAGATGACATGCCTATGTCTCGTGAAGAAGAGGCAAAATTCATGCAAACTTTCTGTAAGACTCGTTTTTACAATGATTACCGTGACCAAGACTTAAATCGCGATAATTGGCGTTCAAACGGACGAAATGATTACAACCGAAACAACTACCGATCCAACACCGATGACAAATCATATGATCTTCAAAAATAATTCAACGATTTCATGAAATCTCAGCAATCAACCAACGTTTTTGTCAAAGAAACATTCATGGACCTCAAAACCCAACTTGAAACGGTAGCCAAAAATCATCAAGCTTCAATCCAAAACCTTGAAACTAAGTTTGACAGACTCGCTGACAAGCAATCTGGTCGACCTTCTGGATCTCTTCCTAGTAGCACTCAACCAAACCCAAAAGGATACAATTCCAAAGCATATCAACCACCACAATCTCGTAATGAGCATGTAAATGCCGTGTTCACAAGAAGTGGTAAATCCTATGACCCACCAGTTAACCCAAATGATCAACAAAACAACCCTAAAACACCTATCAACATCGATAGTGATGATAAAGACAAAAAACCTACACCAAAACCTAAAACACAAAATCCAAAACCAGTCAAAGAAACTTAGTTACCTAAACCATACAAACCAAAAATTCCATATCCTCAACTACTAAGGAAAGAGAAAATGGAAGCCCAATACGGAAAATTCCTCGACATGATCCGAGCCGTCCGAATCAACGTACCTCTTGTTGACATTTTAGCCGGAATGCCTAACTATGGCAAGTTCCTCAAAGAACTAATAAGCAACAAACATAAAATCGAACA
This sequence comes from Tanacetum coccineum, assembly GCA_026074375.1. Lineage (NCBI taxonomy): Eukaryota > Viridiplantae > Streptophyta > Magnoliopsida > Asterales > Asteraceae > Tanacetum > Tanacetum coccineum. Next base: position 41,591 of record BQNB010015325.1, on the reverse strand, counting down.
AATTTCTGCCGCTTTCTTAAGCGATGAAAGTTCAGCAATGATCCAAAATAAAGTTCCACTAAAACTCAAAGACCCTGGAAGTTTTCTTATTCCATGTAATTTCAACAAGACTTTATCCTGCAATGCTCTAGCCGACCTTGGTGCCAGCATTAACCTTATGCCATATTCCTTATATGCCAAACTATCTCTTGAAACTCTTAAACCTACCAAAATGAGCGTGAGATTAGCCGACAGATCATCCCAATACCCTGTTGGAATAGCTGAAAATATGCACGTTGAAGTTGGTGAATTCACCTTTCGTGCTGATTTTGTTATTCTCGAAATGGAAGAAGATAGCAAATTTCCTCTCATCTTGGGAAGACCGTTTCTTCACACTGCTGATGCAGTTATTCGAGTTAAACAAAAACAACTCAATCTTAGAGTTGGAACTGAACGAATGATCTTCAATATCGATTCTGTGATGAAGCACTCCTATTCAAACGACGATACATGTTTCAGTATCGATGTCATCGATGAAATCTTAGAAGAAGATTTCGACACTCTTCTAGACGAAGGAAGCAAAATCCTCCATTCCATTGAAGGAACCTTTCTCGAAGAAGAAATCTTTTCTTAATTTGATAAATTCATGGCAATGACTACCGATGAAAATTATAATTCTAAATCCGATACCGAAGAACCACCATTCGAGAAAATTACCATTAACACCGATTATAAAATCAAAACATCTCTTGAAGAACCTCCTATGGATCTCGAACTCAAACCTCTTCCTGATAATTTAGAATATGTATTCCTGGAAGAACCCTCTTTTATTCTTGTAATCATATCATCTAAACTCTCTACTCAAAACAAAGGCAAACTTGTATTCATCCTTAAAAAACACAAGCAAGCCTTTGCTTGACAGACAACAGACATTCCTGGTATCTGCCCATCAATATGTAAACACAAGATACAACTTCTGGATGACAAGAAACCTGTTGTCAAAAAACAAAGAAGGTTAAATCCAAACATGCAAGAAGTTGTTGAAAAAGAAATCGTGAAACTCCTGGATACCAGTATTATTTATCCAATTGCTGATAGTCCTTGGGTTAGTCCTATTCATTGTGTACCAAAGAAAGGTGGCATTACAGTAGTCACCAACGAAAATAATGAACTTGTCCCAACAAGAACCGTTACAGGTTGGCGAGTATGCATCGATTATCATAAACTCAACGAAGCAACCGCAAAAGATCATTTCCCTTTGCCGTTTATGGATCAAATGCTAGAAAGACTCGCAGGAAATAAATATTTTTGTTTCCTCGATGGTTTTTCTAGATATTTTCAAATTCCTATCGATCCTATGGACCAAGAAAAAACAACATTCACATGTCCTTTCGGAACACACGCTTATAGGCGAATGCCTTTCGGGCTATGAAATGCTTCAGCTACATTCCAAAGATGCATGTTGGCAATCTTTCACGACATGATAGAAGAATCCGTCGAAGTATTCATGGATGACTTCTCAGTCTTTGGAAACTCTTTCGACAAATGCCTAAACAAACTCGATAAAATGCTCCAACATTGTAAAGATGCTCATCTTGTCCTTAATTAGGAAAAATGTCACTTCATGGTCAAAGAAGGAATTGTGCTTGGACACAACGTGTTTAGCGCAGGACTTGAAGTCGACAAAGCAAAGATCGACATAATCTCAAAACTTCCACCCCCTACCAATATCAAAGGTGTTAGAAGCTTTCTTGGACATGCCGGTTTTACCGACGTTTCATTAAAGATTTCTCGAAAATTGCCCGACCTCTGACTAAGCTGCTTGAAAAAGATACTCTATTTGAATTCAATGGTGAATGTCAAAAAGCCTTCGAATTATTAAAAGAGAAACTCTCATGTGCTCTTGTGATCGTAAGCCCAAACTGGAATCTTCCATTTGAACTTATGTGTGATGCAAGTGATTTTGCAGTTGGAGCTGTCTTAGGTTAAAAAGATGGTAAAAACTTTCACCCAATCTATTTCGCAAGCAAAACCCTTGATCCAGCTCAACAAAAATACACAGTAACCGAAAAAGAACTTATGGCTGTAGTTTTTGAATTCAACAAATTCAGATCCTACCTTATTCTCTCAAAAACTATTGTTCACACTGATCACTCATCTCTAAGGCACTTATTCAAGAAACAAGAAGCAAAACCACATCTGATTCGATGGATCCTACTCTTGCAAGAATTTGACATAGAAATCAAAGATAGAAAAGGTACAGAAAATGTCACTGCCGACCACTTGTCCCGAATCGAAAATGATAAAACAAGTGATGACAGTGAAGTCGATGATAACTTTCCTGGAGAAACCCTTATGGAAATCAACACCAAAGATGAACCTTGGTTCGCAGACTTTGCAAACTATTTGGTCGGTGATGTTATATCGAAAGGAATGACGTACCAACAAAGGAACACATTTTTCTCTGACCTTAAACACTACGTTTGGGAGGAACCCTACCTTTTTAAAGTATGTTCTAAAGGGATGATAAGATGTTGTATATCTGGACCAGAAACCCAAACCATTTTAGATCAATGTCACCACAGACATACTGGTGGACATTATGGACCAAACGTAACTGCTAAAAAGGTCCTAGATTCAGGATTTTACTGGCCGATAATCATAAAAGAAGCTCATACTCTAGTTTGCCTTTGCGAAGCATGCCAAAAGACAAGAAATATATCAAAACGTGATGAGATGCCCTTAACTAACATTCAAGTGTATGAAATTTTCGATGTATGAGGTATTGAATTTATGGGACCGTTCCCGAAATCATATAAGTTTGAATACATTGTTGTCGTTGTTGATTACGTATCTAAATGGGACGAAGCTCAAGCTTTACCAACCAATGATGCCCGAGTGGTAATCACCTTCCTAAAGAAACTTTTCTGCCGATTTCCGAATGCCCAAAGCTCTAATCAGCGACCGAGGTACTCACTTCTGCAACAAAATAATGGAAAGAACTATGAAAAGATATGCAGTTAACCACCGTTTCTCCACATCAGATCATCCACAAACTAGTGGTCAAGTTGAAAACACAAACAGAGCCCTTAAGAGAATTCTTGAAAAGACTGTTAAAGACAATCCTATTATTTGGTCAAGAAAACTTGATGACGCTCTGTAGGATTTTTGCACTACCTACAAAACACCTACCGGTACCACACCCTACAAACTAATATATGGAAAGAACTGCCACTTACCATTTGAACTTGAACACCGTGCTCACTGGGCCTTAAAGAACTGCAATCCTGATCTCATCGCTGCTGGTGAGAAAAGAATGTTTCAGTTACACGAATTAGACGAACTTAGACACCAAGCCTATGAAAACTCTCGTTTATACAAAGCAAGAACTAAAGTCTGGCATGATAGAAAGTTAAGAATGAGAAAAGAATTCAAACACGGAAACAAGGTTATGCTTTTTCATTCAAAATACAAATTTAAACAACCAAAACTCCGATCTCGTTGGCTAGGACCTTATATAGTGAAACATCAATATCCATCCGGATATGTTGAACTATATGAAAAGGATGGAAAGACATTAATTGTTAATAGCCATCGACTTAAACTATATCATGAAGAAGATTATAATGACCAAAGGGAAGCAGTCACTCCCTTCTTTCCTAAAGAATAAACTCCCGAAGTACGAGTCTAGCTAACGACTCTCCTAAAAAATTAAGCGCTTCTCGAGAGGCAACCCGTGCTTTACTTAAGTGTGGAGGAGTCCCTCCTCTATTCTTTCACTCGTATCCTTTTATTTATTTTCTAAAAAAACAACAAAAATATTTTCTTTTTGTGTGCTTTTGTGTGTTTACTTTTATGCAGGTAATATAACAAAAAAAATTGAAAAATTATGAAGTATGCTCAAGGATAGCTCTCTCGCAGCTATACATTTCTCTATGCCCCGGGAAGTACCGTTTTCCCTTAATTTTTCCTATTTTATCTCTATTATCAATTATCACATTGAGGGCAATGTTTAACTTAAGTGTGGAGAGGAGCCAAATAGAAAAAATTAATCATATCCCTCCATGTTTGCCCTGCCAAAAAATTTTCCAACTGATATTTTACAAAAATCTTAATATATATATGCTTTCAAAATTTAAAAAAAATGCTCTTAGTAAGGAAAATCCAACCGGATTGACATTATAGCTAGCACAACCCAGTCCACTAAATTGTTAGAATTCTAAGCCTTGGAAAATATTCGGGTACCTACCTTTGGTACCCAAGATAGTTGATGCCTTTAGCTTGTTCGAGTTAAGGAGTAAGCAATCATGTGTATCTATTCCATCGTTATGGATGTGTATATGTGGTTTTGTCTCCTTTTCTGGAGCAATGGTATTGGTTGATAATTTTATTTGAGAGAGCCAATAATTTAGAAGCTCTAGAACTTGTGCTTGATCATCATTTACTAGACCGAAGCCTGATTAATCATAAGTTTTTAATCCCACAAGTTCCTGTTCTTGCAAGCACTTCCCATTAGTACTAAGTTGCTGAAATTCCATGTGAAAAGTTAAATTTGAAAGAAGAAGTTTTGTGCAAGCCCATAAGCGTTGTAAAAAAAACAATATATATATATTAATATATAGTAATATATATATATATATATATATATATATATATATATATATTGACATTATATATAAGTAGATATATGAATGCCACTTATGCAACATAAACGCCACATCATCATTCAAGAAACTCCACCTATGCAACTAATTATGTCACATAGACATTCATGATTTCCACCTATGCAACTATTTATGCCACATAAGCATTTACCAAGCCACCTATGCAACTACTTATGCCACCTATAGATTTAACAAGCCACCTAGATCAATCAAATACACCTAAGCATTTATTATTCCAAATACAGTCGTGTAACATAAATCTGAAAAAATAAACCGTGTGTGGGATTCGAACTTGGGTCTTGGCACCCACAACAATATAATTTACCATTAGACCACAATGGTATTTGTGTTGAGTTTCTTAAAAACAAATACATAACAAATGGATAAAAATAATTATGTATTTATTTTTTACAGTTTTAATATTTAAATAAAATTGTAGTTCTAAAAATAACGCTTCTAAAACAGAATTTCTTCTCAATTACACAAATCAATATCATTTTAAATTTAAAAAAAGAACATTAAACCAAACAATTTGTAACTGGAAACTTTGACCAAGCAATTATTATACCAATAAAACCTTATAGATCACAGAGCACACAATGTCAATCTCACAAACAAAATCAATCAAAGAGGAGGTTTCACTCGGATTAACCAACTTCAGTTTCAGTTCATTTTTTTTCTTTAGTTTTCATTCGAATTTAATCATAATTAGGATAATGAATATCTTTGATGTTTGATAAATTAGAGTAGACTTTTGTATCCATTTACAGATTTATTTGAACAGGCGTGTTTTGTATTAATTATTTTTTTCACATATGCTTTATGTAGATTTGATAATTTTGATTCCTTTATTACATGTTTACCAGGCACATGATTTGCAAGCCGAACGAAACATGCTTGATAAAATGTCTAAGAGAAAGGTATTTTAAAGCGATCTATTTGGGTTATCAGTTTTTTATATTGATTACGGTTTGAGCAACTTTGGATTTTGATTGGGTACATAAAAACCCTATTTTGCATTAACATCATCTTATAACATTACTACACTTTTGAATACGAAGTAAATATACAGTAACTTCTCTATTAGAGGCAGCAAAAAATAGTTCTTATGTGCTCGCCATTTTCTTTTGAAGTCACAACTGTGGGAAACAACTAAATCTTATTAAACATTATCTTCTTAATGGTTATGATGTTTTTGAAAGTATGTATTGGTATTGATATCGCAACTTGAATTGTTGTTGCAGATGATGGAGGTGGAATGAATCCAAAGGACAACCTGAAAGTATGTATTGGTATATGAATCGCAACCTGAAAGTATGTATTGGTATATGATAAGAGGTTTACTTATGTGAATTAAAAGGTATGACAGATTATGAATGTTAAGATTGGAGCCTAAATTTCGTTTTTCTATTTTGTGTAGTTTCTATAGATGCCAATTTGACCCCAAAAACAGGTGAGGAGATGACTCAGTTGGAATGGAAGCAATTGTATTTCTGTTCATGGTATGTTTGTTGTTAACTTGGGTCATGGGCCTAATCAGATCATTAGTTGGGTCTTATGAAAATCTAATCCATGTACAAGGCTGTCTTTTCAGAAGGACCATGCCATTTAATATTAACTTTGTGATGTCTCTTCATTATACAAACGTCACAACTTCACACCCTACCTCGCACCTAAAAAGTCAATAGATCAGGATGATGACGATGAAAAAGAAATTAAACATCGCTTGGATCCAAAGTGAGTATTTTATGTGTTTCTTATTTACTCTTAATTGTTTAGCCGGTTGACATTATTTCTTGCTTGATATGTTCGAACTCGCCTCTACTTTACATCGTTTGGACAAAGGGTGTCTGGGTGAGTAATTTAATCGTATCTCAGATGAAGTTTGATATACATTAGAGTAAAAGTAGGTTACTCGCAGTTTGAATATTGGTGAAATACCTTTTAGATTATTAAATGCAAAAGTAGGGTGACTGGGTGAGTACATTAGGTATGCTAATGTTCAATTGTTACAACATGATGGTAGGAGCAATTTGCAGATCTTTGAGATTGTTACTTTTGTAAAATTAGTTTCTTTTCAAAGACGGCTGTCCTTTTCTTAATTTGGTTTCTTTGAGTGACTCGACTGTCGGTCGGGCAGTAGTGTCAGTATTCCTGAGCCTCCACGTTATTCTTGCGTTGTCGATAATGGTGATAATCAGTAAGGTCAAATGCGGAACCTACTTCTAATGTTGTTGATTTGCACAATAAGTATATATATATATAATTATACTAGCAAATTTCAACAAATTACCCTTGACCAAGGTAACTAGTCAAAATCTACAAAGAAAATCAATATATATCCGGAAGTAGTGATTCCCGGGTCGTTTATCCCCAACGAGGAATGCAATGGAAAGTCATTTGTCGGTTTGATATTTGATGCTTGAATAGAACAAAGATTTTGATTGGTTTTCAAAATCTACAGGAAAATTAATGTAATATACACTAAAAACACAAATTTAAACTAAAAACGTAAACGGGAATCCTAAAAACGTGACTTAAAACCCTAATTTATCAAAATTAAACCCCAAAATGATCTTTTTAACTTTTATAAGTCCTAATTGACTAAAATGTAAGAGCAAAGAAAACTAAACCAAAAACGAAAGCAATTTAAGCTTGAAAACACGAAAAACGTGAACGAGATTCAATCCCGTTCTTTAAAAAATCAAAATCTAAAATTTTAACCCTACGAAAGCAATTCTAATTTTCCTAGGTCCTGAATGATAAAAAAAAAATTTCTAAAAAAGAATTAGATTTTTTTGACTTTTTTATAATTTTTTATGAATTAAAAACGAATTTAATCTAAATTAAATATTAAAAATACTAAATGTATTATGAAAAATCTGAAAAAATTACAAAAAATAGTTTAAACAGTGTTGGATCTAAGAAAAATAAAAGGGGTAACACAGCTTATCAAAATAAGCTGTTAAAAAGCTTAAACAGCTTATAAGCTAAAAAGACTAAAAAGGTTATAAAAGAATAAAGAGTGCAAACTTAAACGGAAAAGACCCAAGGGCAGAGTGGTGAGTGTGTGTTGTGTTAAAGCGTTTGGTGAGTGGGTAGAGGTCCCGAGTTCGAGCCCTGCTCACTTGGGACTTCCCCTATTCCCAAACGTTTTTGTTTTCCATTTTTTTACAACTTTTTAGATAAGCAATAAATAAGCAACTTTTACAAAGACACCTTTTTTAGAAACCACAAATAAGCACAAAAAATAAGCTGTTAAAGTGACAGAGTGCTTAACTTAAAATAACTAAAACTGTTTGCATTTTTTAGTCAAAATAAGCAAAGAGAAAAAGGGAAATAAGCTAAAACAGGCTATAAGCTACACCTAATAAGCTCTATAGAACACAAATAAGCAAATGAGATAAACTAAATCTAGCTTAAAATGACAGAATACTTAAAAAGCTTTAAAACTTAAAATTTCAAACTAAAAGTGCAAATAAGCTCAAATAAGCTCTACCCTAAGTAAAATAAGCTAAAATGAGCTAAGACTAACCTAATAAGCAGAATTAAACCTAAATTAAGCAGAAACAATAAGCAAATAAGCTTAAATAAGCAAATGAGCTTTTTGGCTCACAACTATTAAGCAAACAGCCAAGAGGGGACTTTTTGAGCTTAATTTTAAGCTACAAAACAGATCCTTATGGCTTAGCAACTTATAAGCCCTTAAAGCTTATCCAAAAAGCTACTTAAATCAACAATCAGAAAGGAGTTTGAAAATCAAATAAGCCCTCAAAAGGGCTTATGAAAAAGCTGTCTACTCAGATTACAACACTTAAGAAATTTTTCAATCTTTACAAACCCCTACTTTTGAGCTTAAAAATAAGCCAACAAACAGATCCTTATGGACATAAAACCTACAAACAGATTAAGATTGGACCTCAAAGAACAAGTAGCAACAATCAGAAATCATTTTGAAATTAAGAAAAAGCCACAGTAAGCAAATCAAAAAGCTGTTTTTCAAACTTTCTAACACTTAGTAAATTTTTGACAGAATTTGTAAAAAGACAACCAAACTTGCAGACCTCTTTGACTTGGTTTATAACTTGTTTAGAGACTCTAATGAACACAAAAACATCACAAAAAACTTGACTAACAAAGATCTATCCTTATGAATTGATTAAACTTGCTAAATGTCCACAGTTTTAAACAACAACTTTTTAAAACCTTAAAATTAAGTTTTAACACTTAACAACTTATGAAAACTTGCTTTTGTTGTGAATTCAGGCTCAACTAAGATGACTCAAAGGGTAAAACAAGATTTTGACCCATTTTCACCCATGAAAACAGTTAAACCAAACACCCCTTTAAGTATTAAAAACCAATTTTAAGCTAGATTAAGGCTGATTTAAACCACAACTTGCCAAGACCAGATATTGAACAAGTAAAACAGACAGTAATAAGCAAGTTTCAACAACAGTTAAGCACTTAAATTAGCTAGAATAGATTATGCTACTTTAAGCTAATTTAAGACAGAATTTAAGAGAAACTTGCACAAAAGATTTTTAAACTACAAGAAAGCATTCATAAGCATTAAATAACATAAATAAGCAACAATAAGCAGCTACAAACAAGAAATAAGCACTAATAAGCAGTTGAATAGTAAATAAGCTGTAAATGGAAATTTGGAAACTTACAAAGCCCTTGCTCAAAACAGGGCAAATAAGCTCAAATGAGCTTTGTTTACAAGCTCTAGCTTGTTTAAAACAAACTAGTAAGAGTGCATAATCCCATCCTTTTCTGGCTTATCATCCAAAAGAAGCTGTGGTATTTTGGGATGATTTCTTTTTGGTGAATTTTTCTTAAGTACTTACTTTTTAAATTACTTAATATAAACAGATTATATGAGAGTTATTTAAGAGCTTATAGTAAGCTTTTAAAATAGTTTTAGAACACAAATGACATTAATTAAGAAAACAAGATTTTAACATAAAACTTAAGTTTCATTAAAGAAAGATTCCAGGATTTGAATTAAAAAGTATAATGAGCTAAATGTAAACTAAAACTAAGCTGTAAAATAAAACTAGATAGATGCCTCAAAGGGCTTACAAAGTCCTATTTTATACTAAGTCTTCATTCCTTGTTGTACTTTCTTTGTGAGAGGAAAGCAGGGTGTATTTGCTGTGTGAGGTGAAATCAGAAGTCATCTTAGCCATTAATTCATCTTGGAGCCCAAGTTCATCAATCTTGACCCTTTATTTGTATTGCCCAATCAGATGTAGAGGGATTGCCAACATGGCAATTGACTTCTTTGAAGTGGGGTAGAGGTGGATTAATGGGTTTTGTTTGTTTGTTGCAGGGGAAAAGGGAAGTGAAGGGTGAATAGTGCCAAAAAGGTTTTGGCGGGAAGATTGGGGAAGATATACAGTGATTTAATTGAGCAGGGTATAAGTTTGGTGGTTTGGCAAAAATGATCCCTCATTTTGTATTGAGTGTTTGCAAAGAAGGTCCTTTGTGGTGTAAAGTTTGAGGGGGTGACAGAAATGCCCCTTCAACTTTTTTTTTTGCTTCTTTGACTTTTATAAATAGGTTAATGGGTTGACTCGGCCCATTAAATGGGTGCGGGCGGGCCCATTAAGTATTTCTTCGATTACGGCTTTGTCGGGGTTGACTTTTTGATTGACTTCGACTTCTTATGCTTTTCCATTCCGTTCTCGTGCTCGGTTTAGTCGTTTTGGCTTTGATTTTTGTCCTTTTTTAGACATCCGTTACCTGCACAATACAAATGCAAAGCATACAAATACAATGTATTTTTGGTACGTTTTTAGTCATTTAAGTCCGTTTTTAATGGAAAATTGTATGTGTAATTAAGTACATACCAAGTACTAAGTAATGCCCAGCAGTACTAACTTTGAAATACCAGTTTTAACCTCAATTTCGTCCAAAAAGTATTTCCATCACCAATTTTGACTCTCCACCTCTCTCTTTTCTGTTTCTATTAACACTTTTCTCTCAATTCTTTTCTACTCCAATCACTCTTTCTGGTTTTTATTTCACACAACTCTCTTCGTTTTTTCACTGCTACCACTAATTCTAACCTGTCTTTTTTCTCACCAATTCAGACAGTTTTGTACAATGTGCCATCAATTCCATTAGTTTCATACTGTCCTCCCCACTTCCAAGTGTGTTAACTCTTGAGAGAGGTGGATCATTGGACTAATATTAGATGCAAGCCTCACCCTAGTTTTTGAGCATACTGTAACCCCAAAATGGTAACTTGGCAACCTGGGACCAACTACATGAACAGTTCCCTAAGGACTTTGGCTCATTAAGTTTGCCATGGATTGGCACTATTGATATTACCACTGTCCTGCTCTACTTCTAAGCAGAAGCAAGTAGTGCAGCCCCCTTACCCCATTCTGTCACCCAACTCCTTATGACAAACGCCCATCACAACCTTTTACAGGGTACCAACCAGACTGAGGTATCTTGTGTCCCACCCTCTTTGATGTACATGTCCCTTCCAACCATTCTTGATTGCATATTGACATAATTAGCCTCCCCTCAAACAATACTTACAAGGTTTAGCATCTAATACCAAGTGCTCAATATGCTTAGCCTGCAAATGTTAGTCCAAAACCAAGAATATACAATCCAAAGGAATTTTCCTTGTTTACACCAGTTTTAATTATGACTAACAGTTTTAACTAGCAGTTTCAAGTATAACTAGCAGTACTAATTATACTTAGCAGTTTTAACATTTTGCCTAGCAGCATTAATCTTACAACTACCAGTTTTTACTACAAATCCATATTTATACAACAACATCCTTTAGAGTTAATTAATACTAATGCTAGCATAGATAGTAAAAACCTCTAACATCAAAAATGCCTTTGTGGGGGGGAAAAAAAAAAAAAAAAGAAAGAAAACTGCATCATTCTGATCTGAATGTACCTTGATTACTTGAATGAGCTTCTTCTCATAAGAATCTCTGATGAAATGATGCCTTATCTCAATGTGCTTGGTTTTAGCATGAAACTTTGTATTCTTCACAATGCAAATGGTGCTTTTATTATCAATGTAAATCTTGGTGTTCATGAAATTGAACCCATAATCAAGCATTTGATTTTGGATCCACAACACCTGTCCACAACAATTTGTAGTAGCAACATATTATGCTTCAGTAGTAGAGTTTGCAACTATTGTTTGCTTTTTACATTGCCATGAAATTAATCTCTTGCTAAGAAATTGACAACCTCTTGTTGTGGATTTCCTGTCAAGACTAGCACCAGTATAGTCACTATCTGAAAAGGCTTCCAAGTTAAATGGTGAATCTCTATGATAACAAAGGCCCAAATTAGGTTGACATTTCAAGTGTCTAAAGATACTCTTCATAGCATGAGGATGTGAGGTTTTAGGTGTAACTTTGAACCTTGCACAAGCACAAACAGCAAAAGTTATGTCTGGCATAGAAGCTGTTAGGTACATCAATGATCCAATCATTGATCTGTATAAATGAACATCCACATTATCAGCTTATTCATCCTTGAACAATGCCTTGTTAGGTTCCATAAGAGTGCTTGCTGTCTTTACACTGGCATAATCAAACATTTTCAGAATATCAGCCACATACTTGTCTTGGCTGATGAAGATTCCATCCTCTTTCTATTGTACTTGCAGACCTAAGAAGAAGGTGAGCTCCCCCATAGAACTCATCTGGAATCTCTTGTACATCATCTGTTCAAACTCAAGACATAAAGTCTTCTTTGTAGACCCGAAGATGATGTCATATACATACACTTGCAATAACAGGATGTCACTCTTGTCCTTCTTGATGAACAATGTCTTATCAATGGTGCCTCTTCTAAATCTATTTTCTAAAAGGTAGCGTAGATAGGGTCCACATACCAAGGGCTCTAAGGAGCTATTTAGACCATAATACATCTTAAGCTTTTTCTACCATATATACTTTATCAGGGAAATGTAGATCTTTAAAACCAAGAGGTTGGCAAACATATACCTCCTCTTCAATAGTACCACATAAGAAGGCACTCTTTACATCCATCTGGTATACAATGAACCCCATATATGATGCATAGGTAAAAAATAACCTAATTGCTACTATCCTAGCAACAGGAACAAAAACCTCATCATAATCAATGCCTTCTTCTTGGGTGTAACCTTGTGCAACCAGTCTTGCCTTATTTCTAACAACAATTCCTCTCTTATCTTTCTTGTTTCTGAATACCCATTTTGTTCCAATAGCCCTCTTGCCATCAGGTAGATCAACAAGTGTCCAAACCTTCTGAATTCGAATACAAATGATATAAAGCTCCTCTTCGCATTCTTCTATCCATCTCGGATCTACAAGAGCTGAATCACATTCTTGTTTCTTTTGAGAGAGAAAACAGGCAAATAAGCAGTTCTGATAATCTTTATGATTTGTTCTTCTCTGCTTGTTAATGTAGCTCACCAAACAATGTTCTTCAAGATTTTGTTATGACATCCTTCTTGTTAGTGGAGCTAAGTGTAAGTCTCCAATTATTAGTTCAATTGGATGATCTTTGTTAATTCTTATTGTGGGAATATAACTGACATTCATGGTTGTCTCCAAGCTGTTAAGGTTAGCCTGTCCACCCACATCTTCATCATCATATGCACCAGCAAAAATTTCAGTGTTATCGTCTATTGGAGACACATTTGGAACATCTGAAAGAGTAAATGCATTTTTGAAAAGAGAAAATTGATCAAATAGATGTTCCTCAGATGTTTTAGCAGCATTAATTCTTGAGTCTTGTTCATCCTTTCCATCTTTATCTGAAGCTTCACTTTCATCCACTTCTGTAGGCTTCACTCTAGCATCTTCTTCATTATCCTTAGGACCTTAAGAGATTAATGGACCAGTTGTGCAAATAGGTATTAGGATGTACTCTTGTTTAGGTTATGTCTTCTTTTCATCTTCACCTGCAACAATATTATTTCTAGTTCCTGCAATACCATTAGTTTGATTTCTTGCAACAACTGGCACATAGTTCATAGATTTTGACAAAGAATCAACATCAAAAAACCAGTTTGGTCCATTTCCTGTCACATTAGGTATATTTTCAAGAAATCTAATGTTTAAAGTCTCTTCAAATATCCTGGTCCCTCTTGTGTAAAAAAATACTCTCAAATCATAGCTCTGCTAACCAAAGAGTACCCAGCAAAAATTCCGTATCATCTTTTCCATCAACTTGCCTAGATGATCCCTGGTTATTTAAGATGGTAACAGAACACCTAAAAGGTTAGCATGAAAGTCCTATCAATGGTGTTCTTCCACTACATAAGTTCATAAGGAGTCTTGCAATTAGGCTTAATTGACTTAGACCTTAATTAGCTCATAGCAAGCAGTATTAACTCTTCAGACCAAAGGTGGTTGGCAACATTAGAGTCAGACTAACATAGTTCTTGCAGCCTCATCAGTGTTCTATTTTGCTTCTCAGTAACACCATTCTAGCTGAGGAGTCCTATGCAAAACTGGATCCTCTTAGTACCCTCATTTTTACAAAACTGATTCATTACAAACTATTTTTGAACTCAATTCCAGTGATCACTTCTGATAACTTTACTTGTGGTATTAGTTGATTTTCTAATTCTATTATGAAGGGTCTTTACGACTCCCATAGTTTCATCCTTATGGGCCAAAAAGAAATTACAAGAAAATCTACTAAAGTCATCACTGACAACTAAGGCAATAAGACTTTTTCAGTAAAACCTCTAACATTGAGGACCAAATAGTCTCATCATGACGCATATTAAGGGTTTTCTGATTCAGTTCACAAGTTTGGCCTTACAGAAGGCTTTGTGTTGCTTTCCTTTCTGACAAGCAATACAAGAATGGTCATTCTCAAAAATCTTTGAAGCAAAAACCCTCTAACAAGTTTTCCTCCCACACAAGCTTGTTTCATGTTCTATAAAGTTATATGACCAAGCTCCTATTTCATTAAATTGGATTCCTCAATTATGGCCATTGAAGCAAAGAGGCAAGTTAACCTTGTAGTAAGAACAAACTCTAAGTCAACACTATAAATGTCTCCATTTCTTGGCAACTCTCAGCAAGACTTGACCTTATCATCAAGTAGCTTAAAGTCAGAAGATAAACTAATATGCCGTGTCAAAAAAGAACATTTCTTTTATTACAATTGTGACACACTAAACAGGGTTATACTTAATCTCCTTCACAAAAATACACATCATTAAAAACCATGTTCTAGATTTTGATTTTTACCTATACCTGAAATTCTAACCTTTACCATCTCCAAGGAAAACAAAATCCACCATCATAATCTCATACGTCATAAGATAGCATTTGTTTCCTGTCAAGTTGCTAGAACAACCACTATCCAATACTCCATTTTACCATGTACTCTTCTTTTGTGGTTACCATAGCACAAAAATAAAGAGAAATTAGGCTCTTTTGGGGATCTAAGCATTATAGACTTAGATCTCTGCCTCGTGCAATCATTGTAAGAAATATTTCTTAAAAGTATTTGGATGCACAACTATTTTTGGCTTTTCCAAACCCATCATGCTGAGGCCTTAAACAAAGCAATACACCCTTTTTTCTCCTTGTTTTTCACACTTACTACTTCGCTCTAAATCCCTAACATAGTATTCATTTTACCCTGACAGTATTAACCTTTTTATTAAAGTTACTGTTAAATTTGCTGATACCTTGTCAAAGAACGCAATGTGAACTTGTGGATATCCTTTTTATTGTAAGCATTTGATATTAGTCAAGGATGAGATTCACAACAAAATTTGGTTTTATTTGAGCCAGCAGTAATAACTGTTCTTGAACACATATTAACACTTTGCACCATTAGTAATTAATTTTACTACTAGACCTGGTTAATAACTGAGCTTGTGGATACAAATCTTCTATCTTAGGGCAAGGTGATCATTTTTAAAGCAAAGTACTTGTGATTTCACCCTAACTTGATTTTCCACACTGGATTATAACCTTTTTCATCACACACAAAATGAAGATTGCTCAAAAACTACCACAAACAAAACCAAGCTTATTTATCTATATTTTAAAAAGTCAGCTGGGAGGGTCCTAGGGACTTATGGGTGGGAGGGCATAGATAATAGTTCTATTTAGCGTTGTGTGTTTCGCGACAATTTGGTACAATGCAAGAAGAAGGGGGTAGTATTAGATTGTTAGATAGAATTCTGTAGCATTGTATTTAACTCTCTACTGGGGTTGATGAAGGCGAGTAGCTTTTATTGTATGACTCATCTCGATATGCACTGAAGTAGATACAGAATTTGCCTCTAGCAGACTTAACAAATTTTTATCTTTTCAGTGCTATTCAAACAGTTGTTATCCTTAACATTAGGTAAAATTCTACCTCTCATCATTTATTAGAATTCCAATCCTCAATGACTGGAGGTCTAAAGCTGTTCTTCCTAACAGTTTTAGGTTCGACTGCATCACCATTTATTTTTACATCAGTCAGACTCATATTTACTCACTTTCCTTACATACTATGTAGACAACAGTAATAACATCCGCATCTTCTTACTTTCAACTATTCCATCCATAAACATTAGATCAGGTTTTGAGGGAATGAAATTCCCTGTATAAGATGGGGGAACTGAATGATATCAGATTTGGACTTATTATACTCCTGATTTTCTAACATTTCAGATGAATTCACAAAACTTTCTACTGCAGGAGAAGCTGCAGTAGAAGAAGCTGCATTATATCCTAGTCTAGTTTTAACATGTCCACTAACTTTGACTTTCCCAGCAAATTATTCAAAGATTTAAATGAATTTTGAAACTTCTCTAATGTTAGTTTTAACTCATCTCTCGCCTTTTATAGCTTTTTCCAATTTCTTTTTGTTTCAACTAAGGCATTATCTCTTAGTCTAACTTCAAGTTTTAAAACATTAATGCTTTCTGCAAATACAACCTCATTTTTCTTATAGTGAGTTAGTCTAGCTTCTACTGACTCTAAACTTGATTTATAAGATACTAAATTAAATTAAAACTTATTGTAATCAGAATTCAAACTGTCATATTGTTCTTTGAGAATAGCATAAGCTTTTACACATGTTTTAGAACAAGAATCTACCTCAAAATCTGAATTGGAAGAACTTCCTGAAGATGTATATGCTATCAATGCAAAGTTTGTAGGATGCTCTTCTTCAGCTTGGTAGCTCCAATCATATCCTCCAATTTTATCTTGAGCAATCAAGGCATTTTCAGTGGGAGTTTCCACTGTGACAGTTCTTCTACCATTCTCTCTTCATCTGTTCTCATGATTCCTTAGAGCTCTACATTCTCTTGCAAAGTGACCATTTTTATGACAATTGTAGCACTCCACTTTTGACCTGTCAAATCCAATTCTTTGACCATTTATATCTAGTTTCCTGCCTGTTCTCTTGATGAACCTTCTAGCTCTGATTGTCAGCATAGCCATCTTCGAGTGTAAATCCATTTCTTCTAGGTCATCACGGTCAATTTGTTCTAGATCCTCTCTTGCAAGTTGAGGAGAATTAGGCTGACTTGCTAGGAAAGCACATATCACAGCATCACTAAGGTTATCTATAGATGTAGAGTTAACAGGATTACTTTGAGTATGAGCAGCACTAACTCCATAAGCAGTGTTATATGCTTTAATTATGCTGCTATTGCTGAAAGAGCTATTGAGGCTACAAAACACATTTGAGGAATTTTGGCTTATACTTGATGATCCTATAAGTTCAGGTTCATATATCTTCAAGTTGTTGTACAAGTTATCCAAACTGATGGTCTTTATTTCCTCTTTGTTCCTCCAGATCAAAGCATGAGTCTTCCATTCAGATGGAAGACTTTTCAATAGTTTTAAGTTCATGTCCTCTTGTGTAATAACTTCTCCTTGAATCTCCAACTGACTAATAAGTTTTTGCAACCTATCAAAAGTTTGATCCATTGTTTCTGAACTTGATCCGCAAAGTTCTCATATTGTTGCTGAGTAAGTTCTCTGAACTTTCCTTGATTCCTTGTTTTCCTCCATACCTCTTTTCAATGCTTTCCCATGACAATTTGCATCCTTATATGACTGAAAACATCAGTTGATCCCTTATTTTGGAGTGCCATCCCAACAGAGTTCCTCTACTTTCATCTCATTCTTCTTCTTGCTTTTCTTCCGCATAGTAAGGTCATATATCTGCTTTCTCTAACAGTTCTCTTCAGCACTTTGTTACCATTCAGAATTACTTCCCAGAGGGAGTAATCAGTCATGAGAAAGTATTGTTCTATCCTCATTAACCAGAGATCATATTCCCCTGGGTTGAGGATAGGAAGTCTTGCAGTCAGAGTTGTAGAAGTAGTTCCTGCCTCCATCTTATTACTGAGAAATAGATCTAGTATATATTGTTTGTTTCTTCTTATTCAAAGCTTCACAACAAGCTCTGATACCACTTGTTGATCCCAATGAACAGATCTTGAACTCCTTAGCTTGATGTAAGGTTTAGTATCCTTGGATAAATCCAAAGGCACTAAGACTGAAACTTTGAGTGTATGATATAAACTATGCGGAATCTAGTTTATACCACTAAGAAGAATAAAGAAAAAGTATGTTTGAGACACAGAAATACAACCAAAACAATAAGCTTCAATATATTAATACAAACACTCTTTTTCAGTGTTAGGGTAACCTTGAAGCTATGAATATTATGAAAGACTGATATGATGTGATATGATATGATGTGTTTCTAAAATCATAACCTAGGATCTCCTTTTATACACCAAGGAGTCCTTTACAAGATAATTACAAATCTTCTAAACTTTTACAAGATATTAACTTATCTTCTAACTATATAAGATATATACATAATAAGTCTATACATATCACAAAACGCGTTTAACTCTTCATCAGTCCTAATCTTCATGCAGCAGTGTTAACTTCTCTTCAGCAGTATTAAGTTAGTACTGGCAGTACTAACTTTTACTCTAGCAGTACTAACCAGTTAGTACTGGTATTTATAATCTGAGCAGTATAAATTATTTAAGCTTGGCAGTACAAAGTTGAACCAGCAGTATAAACTTTGTAGAAGCCCTTAATTCCCAACAATCCTCCCCTAAACTTATGATTTACCTCCAAATCATCAAGTTTCTTGAATTAAACCTTTTTGAGAGGATTCTTCCAAACACTCTTCTACTTTTCAATCTATGATCTAGTAAATCTAAGAAGCTCAAATGCCATTTCACTTTCATTGTCAACCTCTAGCTTCCCACTCAGCATTCTTGAAAGCATCTCTTGAGTAAGAGGATATGTCTTCTCTACCAGCATGTGAATAGCAATGCCAGTATCCATCAGTAATACATGAATTCCACATGAATTAAATAATCTCCAGCTGATCAATGTGTAATCCTGTTGAGCTTTCCAGACTTCATCATCTTTACTTGGTTCAAACACAGTAATGAGATCTTCCCAAAGTAATCTTTCATATCCTTCTGGGTAGTCATATACACCAGTCTCATACATAAGATCTTCATCACTCCTCCCCTAAGTCTATGCACCCATTTGAACTAGAGTGATTCCCTCATCTTCATCAATCTGAGCAATCTTCCTCCCCTGTTTGGAAGGATCCTCCAAGTCATCTTCATCATCTGAAATAACAAATCTGACCTTTCTTCTAGCTTTGATTGACTTTACTTTGTGCTCCAACTTCTTCACCTTCATGATGAGCTTAGTGTAAGCAGCACCATATGTCTGTTTTGTCTGATTTAAGTCAGATTCCAAACTTTCCACATTCTTGGATAATGAGGTACAAAGAACCGTCAATTCATTCAGTGTCAAACTACCCTCATCACTTCCAAGTTAGTGAACCCTTGGGAGAGGTAAATCATGAGGTATTAGAGCAGCCTCTTTAGCAAGATGGGTTGTTGGCATAGATGGTGATGAAGTTGGTGGTTGTGAGGTGGATGGAGCACTAGTGGGTGTGTGATGGGACTCAACTGGGATTGTTGATCCTTTACCCTGTAAGGCTGACCCTGAACAAGCATTGTTTGAAACAATGGAGTGTCCACCCCAGTATATCCCTTGGAAGCTCTTTTCATATTGCTAAACAATTTTTGAGTAAGGGTAGGAGCAATATAAATTCTTTTATGGGGTAGAAGAAATCTCTTGTGCTTGTTCAAAAAGATTTGTATAAATCTTGGATACATAAAAAACTTTGCTTACAGTCGCAAAGTTTTTCCACCATGGCCTCAAAAAAATCAAACTGGAAAAATTAAAGGTTTTGTTTGTGGCCAAAGCAAATATAGCAGTATGCTATATTGCTACGAAAACTGTTCCCCAAGCGTTTTCTTAGAACTTAAGCAGTAAAGGACGGTATGAATTAAAAATTTCCACTGAGAGGAAAAGTGTCCCTTTTGAAAAGTTAAGCTGTCATAGTTGGAACACATACCCATAAGCAAGTAGCATAAAACATTCCTACAGTAGATAAAGTACTGAATACCAATTCAGATCTTCTACTTGAGATGTATTCTAATGAGGCCTCAGAAACAACCTTGCCTTCTCAATCTGTTTTAGAAGTATTACCCAGATGTCTCCATCCTAAAGTGTGCTTGCAGTAGCAATTTGCCAAAACTGCTCTATAAGAGAAACATAGATAGTTGGGTTTTTAGTGAGGGCATACTTAATATGACTTGTAGTGAGAAAATCAATTATCTGATGAAACTCTTCACTTCCTTCTGACTTTTATTCTAGTAATAGGCAATCATGTGTGGCTTTGTCCGCAAAGTCTAAATTCACCATTTGATGTAAAGAAGGTTAATTAAGGTTCTGGGATATGATCGTTGATTAGAGTATGTGTGTTTGATAGAGGTAATTGAGAAAAGAGAGAGTATTTAAGGTTTTTTAATTGGACCGACTGAATAAAATTTGTACTTATCTTGAATAAATCTTATGAATTTATAGAAAGATCATGAATTCTCCAATTAGTCAAACCTATAGACGAAGTAGTTAACAGAAATTTCACAACGGCTATATTTAGTGAAGGAAATTCTGTTATGCCTCAAACAGTACTAACGGTCACCCAGCAGTACTAATTTTAGCCTAACAGTACTAATTTTAAGCCCAGCAGTACTAAAACATGGCCAGCGGTACTAAGTAATGCCCAACAGTACTGATTTGCACAATATGTATATATATATATATAAATAAAAATAATATATATATTATATCTATAATAAATATATAGATATATATATATATATATTTATATATAAATTAATATAGTGAAGACTTTCTTCAGAACCATTCTAGTGCGAGAACGGACAGAACCACACCAAAAACATACAGCAACGCCTCAATAATTGTATTTTGCACATATGTTCTAAAAACAACATATATGTTTTTACAAAAACATAATTGTTTCTAAAGAAATTTAAAATACAAAATTTTCTTTGAAGGTGGCATTGTATGTTCCTTTATTGGCGAGCAACAACAAATATTGCGTAGTGTGTAAGTTTTAGATGAAAAAAGAAGAAGAAGAGTTTTCATGAAGATGCTGAAAACATATTGGTATCTTTATACGATTATTGATGAATCATGTATTTTTTTATTTTAAAAAAAGCGGCATGTATGTTTTTGGTGTTCTGTCCCCCAGTTCTCCGCACTAAGAATGTTCTGAAAAGAATCCAACCTATATTATATATATATATATTAAATAAACTAAATATATATAATAATAAAATATATAAATATATAATAATATATATATATATAATATATATATATAATATATATACCCAAAATATATATATAAAATAAAAATATAATAATATATATTATATATAATATATAAATATTATATATATATATATATATATAAATAATATCTATATAAAATATATATAAATAAATTATATATAAAATAAATAATAAAATATATATAAATATATATCTCATACTAAATATAAATCTCATATATATCTATATATATAAAAATAATATACATATCTATTATATATATATATATATATATATATAGAAATATAATAATATAATATTATATATATATATATATATATATCTATATATATATATATATATATATATATATATATATATATATATATATATATATATAATTATACTAGAAAATTTCAACAAATTACCCTTGACCAAGGTAACTAGTCAAAATCTACAAAGAAAATCAATATATATCCGGAAGTAGTGATTCCCGGGTCGTTTATCCCCAACGAGGAATGCAATGGAAAGTCGTTTGTCGGTTTGATATTTGATGCTTGAATGGAACAAAGATTTTGATTGGTTTTCTAAATCTACAGGAAAATTAATGTAATATACACTAAAAATACAAATTTAAACTAAAAACGTAAACGGGAATCCTAAAAACGAGACTTAAAACCCTAATTTATCAAAATTAAACCATAAAATGATCTTTTTAACTTTTATAAGTGCTAATTAACTAAAATGTAAGAGCAAAGAAAACTAAACCAAAAACGAAAGCAATTTAAGCTTGAAAACACGAAAAACGTGAACAGGATTCAGTCTTGTTCTTTAAAAAATAAAATCTAAAATTTTAACCCTACGAAAGCAATTCTAATTTTCCTAGGTCCTAAATGATAAAAGAAAATTTTCTAAAAAGAATTAGATTTTTTTGACTTTTTTATAATTTTTTATGAATTAAAAACTAATTTAATCTAAATTAAATATTAAAAATACTAAACGTATTATGAAAAATCTGAAAAAATTACAAAAAATAGTTTAAACAGTGCTGGATCTAAGAAAAATAAAAGGGGTAACACAGCTTATCAAAATAAGCTGTTAAAAGCTTAAACAACTTATAAGCTAAAAAGACTAAAAAGGTTATAAAAGAATAAAGAGTGCAAACTTAAACGGAAAAGACCCAAGGGCAGAGTGGTGAGTGTGTGTTGTGTTAAAGCGTTTGGTGAGTGGGTAGAGGTCCCGAGTTTGAGCCCTCCTCACTTGGGACTTCCCCTATTCCCAAACGTTTTTGTTTTCCATTTTTACAACTTTTTAGATAAGAAATAAATAAGCAACTTTTACAAAGACACCTTTTTTAGAAACCACAAATAAGCACAAAAAATAAGCTGTTAAAGTGACAGAGTGCTTAACTTAAAATAACTAAATCTGTTTGCATTTTTAGTCAAAATAAGCAAAGAGAAAAAGGGAAATAAACTAGAACAGTCTATAAGCTACACCTAATAAGCTCTATAGAACACAAATAAGCAAATGAGATAAACTAAATCTAGCTTAAAATGACAGAATACTTAAAAAGCTTTAAAACTTATAATTTCAAACTAAAAGTGCAAATAAGCTCAAATAAGCTCTACCCTAAGTAAAATAAGCTAAAATGAGCTAAGACTAACCTAATAAGCATAATTAAACCTAAATTAAGCAGAAACAATAAGCAAATAAGCTTATATAAGCAAATGAGCTTTTTGGCTCACAACTATTAAGCAAACAGTCAATAGGGGACTTTTTAAGCTTAATTTTAAGCTACATAACAGATCCTTATGGCTTAGCAACTTATAAGCCCTTAAAGCTTATCCAAAAAGCTACTTAAATCAACAATCAGAAAGGAGTTTGAAAATCAAATAAGCCCTCAAAAGGGCTTATGAAAAAGCTGTCTACTCAGATTACAACACTTAAGAAATTTTTCAATCTTTACAAACCCCTAGTTTTGAGCTTAAAAATAAGCCAACAAACAGATCCTTATGGACATAAAACCTACAAACAGATTAAGATTGGACCTAAAAGAACAAGTAGCAACAATCAGAAATCATTTTAAAATTAAGAAAAAGCCACAGTAAGCAAATCAAAAAGCTGTTTTTCAAACATTTTAACACTTAGTAAATTTTTGACAGAACTTGTAAAAAGACAACCAAACTTGCAGACCTCTTTGACTTGGTTTATAACTTGTTTAGAGACTCTAATGAACACAAAAACATCACAAAAAACTTGACTAACAAAGATCTATCTTTATGAATTGATTAAACTTGCTAAATGTCCACAGTTTTAAACAACAACTTTTTAAAACCTTAAAATTAAGTTTTAACACTTAACAACTTATGAAAACTTGCTTTTGTTGTGAATTCAGGCTCAACTAAGATGACTCGAAGGGTAAAACAAGATTTTGACCCATTTTTACCCATGAAAACAGTTAAACCAAACACCCCTTTAAGTATTAAAAACCAATTTTAAGCTAGATTAAGGTTGATTTAAACCACAACTTGCCAAGACTAGATATTGAACAAGTAAAACAGACAGTAATAAGCAAGTTTCAACAACCGTTAAGCACTTAAATTAGCTAGAATAGATTATGCTACTTTAAGCTAATTTAAGACAGAATTTAAGAGAAACTTGCACAAAAGATTTTTAAACTACAAGAAAGCATTCATAAGCATTAAATAACATAAATAAGCAACAATAAGCAGCTACAAACAAGAAATAAGTACTAATAAGCAGTTGAATAGTAAATAAGCTATAAATGGAAATTTGGAAACTTACAAAGCCCTTGCTTAAAACAGGGCAAATAAGCTCAAATGAGCTTTGTCTACAAGCTTTAGATTGTTTAAAACAAGCTAGTAAGAGTCCATAAGCCCATCCTTTTCTGGCTTATCATCCAAAAGAAGCTGTGGTATTTTGGGGTGATTTCTTTTTGGTGAATTTTTCTTAAGTACTTAACCTTTTAAATTACTTAATGTAAACAGATTATATAAGAGTTATTTAAGAGCTTATAGTGAGCTTTTAAAACACTTTTAGAACACAAATGACATTAATTAAGAAAACAAGATTTTAACATAAAACTTAAGTTTCATTAAAGAAAGATTACAAGATTTGAATTAAAAAGTACAATGAGCTAAATGTAAACTAAAACTAAGCTGTAAAATAAAACTAGATAGATTCCTTAAAGGGCTTACAAAGTCCTATTTTATACTAAGTCTTTATTCCTTGTTGTGCTTTCTTTGTAAGAGGAAAGCAGGGTGTGTTTGCTGTGTGAGGTGAAATCAGAAGTCATCTTAGCCATTAATTCATCTTGGAGCCCAAGTTCATCAATCTTGACCCATCATTCATAGAGGGATTGCCAGCATGGCAATTGACTTCTTTAAAGTGGGGTAGAGGTGGATTAATGGGTTTTGTTTGTTTGTTGCAGGGGAAAAGGGAAGTGACGGGTGAATAGTGCCAAAAAGGTTTTGGCGGGAAGATTGGGGAAGATATACAGTGATTTGATTGAGCAGGGTATAAGTTTGGTGGTTTGGCAAAAATGATCCCTCATGTTGTATTGAGTGTTTGTAAAGAAGGTCCTTTGTGGTGTAAAGTTTGAGGGGGTGGCAGAAATGCCCCTTCAACTAATTTTTTTTGGGCTTCTTTGACTTTTATAAATAGCTTAATGGGTTGACCCGACCCATTAAATGGGTGCGGGCGGGCCCATTAAGTATTTCTTCGGTTACGGCTTTGTCGGGGTTGACTTTTTGGTTGACTTTGACTTCTCACGCTTTTCCATTCCGTTCTCGTGCTCAGTTTTGTCATTTTGGCTTTGATTTTTGTCCTTTTCTTAGACATCCGTTACCTGCACAATACAAATGCAAAACATACAAATACAATGTATTTTTGGTACGTTTTTGGTCATTTAAGTCCGTTTTTAATGGAAAATGGTATGTGTAATTAAGCACATACCAAAATCCCCCATACTAAGATATTGCCGTGTCCTCACGCAATGCTACAAGTAAACACTTAAGAAAACTAAGAATCTCAATCCCCCTCGACTAATTACCTCAAAAAGTAGCTAAGTGTTCATCAAGGGGAATTAAAGAATCAATAGCTTTGAAAAGCCCCGTTTTGACCATTTTTAAATATTTACACTTACTACCACTAATATTTTTGTATTTTTCCTTTTTTCTCATTTTTTTGTATTTTCCTTTTTAAGCAACTAACTAACATATTTGACTTTCGTTATTTTTATAACTTTAGGGTCATAGAACAAGAAGCACTTCAATCCTAAAATGCTCAAAAAGATAAATTCATCGTCCCCGACTTTTCACTTATCCAAACCAAGCTTAAAACGAAATCACCGTTAAATACAAGTTAAGATGCTAACACTACTCATATTTGTAACTTGTGAACTTTTCACTCCCGACAATTATTATATCTTAGGTTAGTGTGCTTATTTCGAATTTCAACCATAGATCAACGTTTTGCAGAATTTCTATGCGTCACGTATGCGCCGCCTTTTGTACCACTTGGGCAAACTATGTATCTAACTGTAAATATCTTATGTGTAATTATCAACAGACTGTAGCTTTTGTAATATTTTCGAAGACAATATGTATAACCGGAGGTTCCACTCTATCTGTTGCTACATACTCTATCTGTTACATTTAGTCCATCCACAACTCTTTGTACTTCACAGACATACACAACTCTCAGTTGGGAAAATCTATAAAAGGAAAAAAAAACCTGAAAAAACAAACGCCCGCCGCAACGCGCAGGTTACAGCCCATCTGGTTAGCACAATTGTTTGTTTCTTTTTTAGACATATAATCACAAAAACAAACTTTACAAAACATCTGCAGAAGTGTGATCTTTTATAAAATAGTTGCTTATTCAAAACAATTTACTTGACTTGCAGAAGGTCATATTGTTTACATTTAAAAAACATCTCACAATCTACTAAATATGATCGTGTTAATTCATTCGTTAATCATCTGTGTTATTTACTTATTCGTATCAGGTGGTGAAAGTATATATGGAGGGACATTTGCTGATGAGTTCCATTCGCGTCTAAGATTCAACCATAGGTGTTTAGTCGCCTGTGCAAATTCTAATGCACCAAATACGAATGGATGTCAATTCTTTATAACCCTCGATCGTTGTGATTGACTTGACAAAAAGCATACCATATTTGGCAAGGTAATTACAGGTTCACTGATGTATAATTTACTACCTGCTTGTCTTTTTAATTGATGAATATTATTTGTTCAATAGGTTACTAGAGATTCATTGTATAATTCGTTAAATTTGGATGAGTTTGAAACCGATAAGGATGACCGACCATTGGATTTTCCTGCAAAATACTTTCTATCGAGGTATGTTCACTTATTTTCATTATATCTTTTGTCATGTCTGATAACACCCTAAAACCTAAACTCTGTAGTTCTGATTCATTTACTAAAACATGTCGATTGGGTTTATGTTTTATATCTTAAGGGTCAAATCAATGTTTTAGCTAAAGTTTGAACATGTCAGATTAATTAAACGTTGGCAAATGTGTGTATTCTCTATAGTAGATAACCAACTAAATTGCTAAAGTGATTATGTGATATTGAATAGTCGCTTATATTTGGATATGTTTTTGAAAGAGTGTTTGGCAAATACTTATTATTTAAGAAAGCAATAGATAAATTGACGAAATGAGCATTTTTTCTAAAAAAAATAGCACGTCCTGTGAAATAGGAATAAAAATCTCTAGGATTAGGCTAAAAGAATAGGTTAATAGGTAATTCAGTTCACCCTTAGATAATCAGTATTGCTAATTTTTCAGCGTGGTATATAATATGTTGACCTAAACATTACTCAGTAGTTAGATAATCACTTCCAAACTGCAAATCCATACACACGAATAATTATTTCTTTTATGTGAAAAAAGGGTTTTTATGACTTTCTTCTTGAACAACATATAAGTATGTGGCATGATCTGGATATTGTGATGGTGAACACTTTATCTCCATGGAGAAACCACCATCGTATACCCTTTGGACCTTTACGGGGACCTTTGACTGCAATTTCTCGTGCTGATGCTGCTATAATCCATCACACTGACATGGTACAAAGAATCCTTAACTTGAACAAGACTTGATAAATTCTGCATTAGTGTCTTTCTAAAATTTGCAAGTGTTTGTAAGGATTGCATGTACCAGATTGGAGTCTTTCTGTTATTGAGTCTACAATTCATGAAAAGAATTGGTTTCTTCGTGTATATTGGTCTGCAATGAACCCCTCACACTCTTTTAAGCCACCAAATGTCTCGAGCCAGGTACCTTTAGAAGTTCTATATAAAAAGATAGTTTTATATGTTTCTACAATTGGTTCTCCTGATTCGTTCGTGCATAAGATTGAGACGGTACCATCATACCATTTTTCTTTTCAAAATTTTATATTTTAAATGATTGATGTAGACCTACATTACGTCGCCTCATATTCTAGCTTCACCAGTACCTACTAAAAGGTGCTTTTTACTGAGTTCTATTTTGTCAAAAACCTCTTTATTATAGACGCATTCCCGGAAGATGAATGTTCACCCATATGTCAA
Organism: Tanacetum coccineum; assembly: GCA_026074375.1. Taxonomy (NCBI): domain Eukaryota; kingdom Viridiplantae; phylum Streptophyta; class Magnoliopsida; order Asterales; family Asteraceae; genus Tanacetum; species Tanacetum coccineum. The sequence goes on along the minus strand of BQNB010015325.1, from coordinate 13,633 downwards.
CTTTGAAGGGTTGGCTCGGTTTACAGATGATTTCAATGGAGCACAGCTGAAAGCTGTTTGTGTAGAAGCTGGTATGATGCCACTCAGGTTCTAATGTTCACCCATATTTTTGTTTTTCGTGATATAAGCCATACTCTGTGGCTAAATCTAATGCTTTACATTATACATGTTAAAATTTGCAGCCTCAAACCCTTCTTGGATCAATCAATATTGCATTATAAGGGTTTGATTATGTGGTGTATGGATCGAGACTTATTTGAAGAACCAACGTTGTTTACAAATAAGATTTATTCCGCGTTTGAATTGATAACATATGCTTTGTTTTTGCGGATATTTTTATTAACTTTTACTTTCTTTTATCCGATAACTTATTAACTTTTATTTTCGCTCATCGGGTGAACATTTATTTCTTTTCGGTCTTAATGCACTTGATAAATATGTCACAATGTTTATAATTGATTAAATGTAACTTAGTTTTTTCCGTGTATTTTTATTCTACCCACAATCGGGCGGGCTATGCAACTAGGTTTTTTATTTTTTACCCACAGGAATACTAAAAAATAGATGAGAATTTTGAAAGTGCGTTTGAAATTAATTGGTGTTTCACCTTAAATAAGTGTTTTAATTTCTTTAAGGATTTTGTTTTAAAATTAATCCTGAATTTTGATTTTGTTTAAGTTGACGTATTAAAATGAACCACATAATAATAGTTTCAATAATTGTTAAAAAGATCAAAGTATTAGTAGAATGCTCATTAAAAAATAATATATAATGGTTTAATATAGACGTTTGTGATAACTAATAAGTAGCATATTGTTAAGATTCATATAGACAATACGCCTAACAGAAGTGACTTCCATAATTAAAAAAACACCTTTTTATGCACTATGGTGTTCATTTACGAATCTTATTAAGTTTTATTTCCTCATATCGGATTACCATTCACTTATTTTCTGTTCTTATTCACTCTATAAATATTTTACGTTTTTCGTAATTCATTAATTGTTCTGTCATTTATTCCTTGGATACTCACAAGGCAAGCCTGCCCCTGCCCATACGCGTTAGTCGCTGTGCAATTATGTATATATCTATATTATATATATATATATATATATATAGTATAAGTTATGATAAAAATATAGTATTAAAATATATATATATATATATATATATATATATATATATGATTTTAAGTGGAGGTTGAGTGTTAAGACCCTTAGTGCGTTGGTGTTCATAGAAATTAAAAATTATTAAGGGACGGTATTAACGTCCTAGAATTTTAAACTTTCAGAAATGTAAACTTTCATAAAATAGAAGCTTTCCTAAAATAGTAACTTTCCAAAAATAGTACTTTCTCATAAATGTGGCGTAACTTAATTACGAATATTATATTTTCTTAAAGACACATTTTTACTAAATAACCTAAGACACTAACACATATGGATTCTATTATATTTTTATATATAAACGACTTATGCGTTGTTTCATTGTATATTTTATTCTCCTAATAGCGCGTCATTAATATAGGTCGCGGTTAGGATTTTTTTTCTTCATTCTCTTCTTGTTGATTGTCCTAATCACATCATTTGCTAAGGTGCGTTCATAACCCTTTTTTCTACTACTTGTTTTATAAAAACTCCACGGGGAGATTACATGCTTTGTTTTCACGTGTGGACACAAGTATTTAAAATTGTATGCTATTGCCTGATATTATTGCCTAAGTACCTTCACTGCCATTTAAGCCCCGTATCATGAACCGTTAGTTGCTATTGTAGTAAGCGTGAGTGTTGTGGGTAGATTTATTGGGACTAACAATCCTCATTCTGATTCTGGTTTCTAGTAACTGGGTGACGCATTTAACATTTGAGGTATTACTTTCTAGGGTGTTTGGCAGAACATCCTACTTTTGTGGGGCAAATCCATTGATTGAGGTATGTTAAGGTTTCGGTGTCATGAGCTTAGCGCAATAAGAATTACTTTGACATATGAATGTGTTTCATTGTTGCCTTGTTACTTAAATCTTGTGGTCCATAAATTCTTATTTATTTCTAAACCTATGAATTCACTCAACAATTTTGTTGACTTTTTAGCATGTTTTATCTCAGGTTTTCAGGTATATTGCTCGGAGGGAAGCCGCACGGATATGTACTTTGGAGACTCTACATTTTATAAATTCAATAAAACTTCTTTTAAAAAACACTTTGTTTTGTAAAGACTTTCTTTTATTTACCTTCGTTAAAAACTTTATATGAACCTTATGTTATGTTCAAACACTTGTGTTATTTTGAAAACTGTTTGGGACCTGTTGTAACTCTGATGTTATTAAATGTATCGAATGTGAAACATTTTGAAATTTATTTTAAAACATCTCTTTTGAGGTCGTTTTCTATGACTTGTACTTCTTGTGCCTTGTAGTCTCATCTACGGTTACTTTTCCACTGCTGTCCGATTTTGGGGGTGTGACATTAACTAACTAATGTAGTTAGTTAATATCACAATATGTATAGGCTTTTTGGTGCAATCCTAGAAATTTACCAGTTTATAAAGGTCACTCCGTCTATTAAAAAATAGCGCTTATTATTTTGGTCTCGAATAGATATACCAAGCCAAGTTCTAAAATTTACTACAGTCACCAGCACTCATATTTTTGTGGAATTTGGGGTAAAAATTGGGAAACGGATAAGGCTAAATCCTCATAATTGAAAATTAAGATTACGTGTGCGGGTCATGTAATTGATAATTTCACAAAAATATGCAAAAAAATATTTAAATTTTAACATAAATTGTTAGAAATCGAGAAAAAGATCGGTCACTCCACGTAATTTACTTAATTAGCTCGTAGTCCATGAATGTATTAAGTAGTAAGCTAACCGGGTCAGTTTTTAGAAAGTCCAAGGAAAGCCCGGCCCGACCCATGTCATGTAAGTATATTAACCCTCTCCACACATGGAGAGGGTGTTGGTTGAAGCATTTTACACACATTTAGTGTGTTTTCTATGTGTTTCTCTCCTCTATCTATCTCTCTAGCTTTCTCTCTCTAGTTCATAAGTGTGTGTGAATTTAGGAACCTATAATTGGTACCAAGAGCCACAGGGTGGATTTAGTTATTGTGTTTATGATTATTTTCGAGCTTATTTTAGTATATTTCTAGCTTTCTTTTTTTCTTTCCTTCTCTTCGTACGTAGCTTATTTCTAAAAAAATGGGTTAGTGTTTTATGGGCTGTTGTCATATCTTATCATATGGGCTAATTCCATTTTTGGAACATCATAGTTACGATTTATATTGTGGTTTCTTTTTCTCAGCTTTGTTGTCTTTTGGTTTTGTGTCCACTTTTTGAAAACGTGGTTTTTTTTATTGTCAAATTTGTCATAACTTAAAGGTGGTTACACTGTGGCTTATTTGAGGTTTATAATAGCTTTTTAGTGCTTATTCTATCTTATTTAAAGCTTATAAAAGCCACGGCTTTGTTACAAGATTTTTTTTAGTCTTTAGCTTATTCTTTACACAAAATGTTTTAAACTTTTTGTAACAACAAGTTTGTAGCTTTTTCTTTCTTTAGTGGCTTATTTGTGCCCCTCGCAGCTTTTCAAAGCTTAGTGTGAGCTTATTCAGCCACGACTTATTTTTCATCTTTTTAGGTTTTAAGTTTTTTCAAACACAAAACTTTGTTCTTTCTCATTTTTTTAGCTTATTTAAGCTTATTAGACGCAGCCTATTTTTCTTTATTTTTAGCTTATTCTAGGCAGCTTATTGTCCACGGTTTAAACAACACAAGGAGACATAGCAAGGACAGTTTGTTTGTATTGCAAAATGACAAGGACGACAATACAGGCGAACTATACAACACAGTGAGGCGAATTATACCATTTCAAAGTTAGGCGAAGTAAACAAAATAGTTAGGCGAATTATACAACCTTAAACTAGGCGAAGTATACGCTTGTGATGTGTCGTTATGTGGTGTATATTTTTATGATTCAAGATTTAAATTTATATTTTTCCGACTAAACCAAAACACCATTAACGTACTGTGTACTCGATCGGTGTAAGTTTTTATGGTAATAGGGTGTCACCACTTGAAGCATGTTAAATTAATCAATTTAATTAATATCTTGGTTATCTAATCTATGTTAATTCTATTCTATTCTAAACCTATGTCATTCCTAATCCGAATTTTAACAGGTAAACAGGGGTTTTCAGCCTGAGAGACTGGCACGGTTTGGTTGGTGACTACAATCAATTCAAGGCACTTTAACCCACGAAGCAAAAAATAGAAAAAAAATAGCGTAGAAGCCTAATATAAGAAAATTGTATTAACCATTATTAATCCGATTAGAACGTTGGTTTGTTTATTAAGTGCAATGATTTCTTCTCTCGAGGTGGCATATCATTCTTAAGACATAGGCATTACATCATCCTAAGACCTAAACACATTAATTCTATCACAATTAAAGCATCCGCATAAAGCATCCTTATTTGCTGATTATAATCTATCTTAGGGATTAAAGCAATGGTGATCTTATTAAACCCTAGCTCATAGAGACTTTACCCACTTATTGCTTAACGGAAGTTTATACACTAGTAGTCCACTTGTCAAACTATCCAATAGAATCAGAACATTATTTGTTGAACTATCTAGATTCACCTACTAGTCAACATGTTTAATAAACCAAAGGCAGTTTCCGTTAACTAGTTAAGCCAGCAGCGTATCCTTAGCATGATTTTAGAAGGATAATATTTGTGATCCTATGATTCTAGATGTATAAATCAATATATGGACAGCTATCCCGGCATCTAGATTACTTGGTCTGTATCACTAGATCCAGTTGAATGATAGGTCGCATACAAAAGCACGTAAACAAGTATAAATTGATAAACATAAACAAGCATTCAACGATAAATCAAGAAATCGAGATAAACAATACCGAACATTCAAATCTTCATAATAATGACTAATACCTGAAGGTATTAGCCTTCAAACGTCATAATAAATACAAAGCAATATTATAGCAAGGTAAAACTAGGGCCGAGTTAAACTAAAGATACCAAAAACTGAACGATTACTAAAGTATATGAATTACATGTATGTCTCCTATGGAATTGAATAACGTTGCTCGACCTCTTCTGCTCTTTTTTCTCTTTGGAAATATTGAACTTTATGGTTTAGGCCTCAAGAATGATGATTTAGCCCCTTAAAACTCGTATTTTAGTTTTTCTAATTATAACTGTCATAGAAGTCGGTTCGATAGAAGCATAAAACAATAGGATTGTATACGGCGTATTGGGGGATTCTTAGAGTAGGAACCTACTTTGATATCTTCCAGAATCCTTCACCATACAATATCTATAATATGGCGTCTTAGTCTTCTCGGCTACGGCGAGGAGCCTTGTTTCCTTCGTGTCTTTGGTGAGTGCGTACGGAGACGCCGTATCACCTTGATGGATACGGTGTATTACCATAAGCATGAATCATTAATCTCAAAATATCATTGTTAAGCTCCAGAATGCGCGCCTTTTTGCTAATATTCCACCAAGTACTCCATAATTACTACAATTCTCCAAATATAAACTATAGCAAGAAAGTAACAATTCTTGCAACAATTTTAACAAAATGGGTTAATTAACATGGGATAATGAGTAGACTTGTGACCATGATTGCATTTATTTGTGTTTGAATGTAAGGTGGTAGTATAGTATGTTTTTTATATTGATATGTGTATTCATGATAAGGATGATGGTATGGGTAGAGAATTATTCTCTTACCCTAATTGGATGATATGTTAAGTTGAGTTGTATAGATAGTAAGTTTCCCTTCTATCTAGTATTTGCGGATACCTAGTATTGCTATTATAAAGGTTGTTCGTTTGCTCGGTTGTTTGTTCGGATTTCCTAAGTCTAAGCTTAGCATCCCTTCATCGTACTTTGTTAGTAAGTATAACACCCCGTGTTTTAGGGTCATTTGCGACGTCAATAAGTTCTAGTGTTGTACGCGTTTGCTTGTAATTTTAAAGCGTTAAGTTAAATCGCGTAAGCTAAAAATTATCGTTCAATGTAAACGGGCATCAAACAATTAAACGTTTACATCAAGCAAGTGTTAAGTAATTATTTGGAGGATAATTATTAACTTTGTTCATTTTTATTTTTATTGGTTACGTAAATTGGTTACGTTTCGCGATAAAATACGTTTAGGCATTCCCGAAACCACCAAAACTTTTCTACGCTTCAACAAATACCCACTTGTATACCCAATACTCAAAAATCACAAAAATATAGCATACATATACATATATGGCCGGATCTATAGCAATTGATACAAATAAATATCATAAAAATCTTGCAACTTGTTATGTACTTCACCAACTAATTAAACCATGAGACTTTACAAGAAAAAGGCCATACCATGACCAAGAAAACTTCCCTAGATTTCCTCATCTTGTCTATGACTTTCCTATGGCAAATCCTTGACTAAGTCTTATTGATATAAAAAGCTAGCAACTAGTAAGTAAACATACATATCCATTTCATAAGGTGAAAATCAAATATCACTCTCTTTTCCTCTCCTAAAGCCCACGGCTCAAAACCCTCACTATAATAAATCCATAGCTTGATTTTCTAAGACCATACAAGCACTCATACATCCTTCCTATGATAACCTAAGGTGTTTGCAAGGGTTGGCTAAAGGTTTACAAGTATCTAAGCAAGAAAAGCAAGATTAGGGTTTTGGCTTGAATTAGGGTTTTCAAGAGTTGCAAGCTAGGGTTTTATTGCTAAACAAGTGTGTAGATCTTGTTGTTCATCATCATTCATCATCATAAGGTTATCTAAAACTCTTTATGTCCTTCATTTATCATTTTATGCATTTATATGTTCTATTTAGCAATATCACCATTTAGGATACTTTTAAACATGTGAAATGGATTTTTACTTGTGATCATTGTTTTGTGAACTTTTGTACATATTATATTGATGTTAATATTGTGTTATAATGGAAGTATAAGCCTTGTACACTCTTGGTTTATGTATAAAAAGTTCATGTGTAAACTTGTTAAATTAGGGTTTCTTTAATAAGTTTTGATTAAAAGTAAGATTAGAGAACTTGTCATCTTGGATACATGGACAAAGTATGGACTAATGGACTTATTATATGTAAGACATAAGCTATAAAGTGTTGTAAAGTATTTGTAACAAGGTCGATTGAAGCTAAAAGTATAAAAATCAGCTTAAAACAAGTTTCGTAACACAAACTTCAAAACTTTCCTGTTTTGGGAGAAAATTAAAGTGTCTATATTAGTTTTAAAAGATATACATACCATGAGATTCCAAAATAGATAAGAAACTCGAAAAGCAGATTGTATGAACGAAGAAGATACGCTAATTACGAGTTTACGACGATAAATACTTTTATAAAACTATTTTTATAAAAGTTACTATTCACCATAGAAACTTATACTTTTAAAACATCAATAAATTGATAAAACTTTTAATTACGAGAACGTGCTCGCAAGAATCGCTAAAAACGGAGCTATAACGAATAAGATACGACATTTACGGGTTTTACGCTAATTAAAACGTAAAAATAAGTTATTAGCTGTGATGAACAGTAAAAACACTATTCACCATAGAATGTTGAAAACTTAAAAATGTAATATTATGATCACTCATCTTAATACGAAAGCGTGGACGTAAGAAACGCGAGAAACGGACTTAAAACGATAAAGTTAGGTCATTTTTGCTAAAGGCGTATTTATAAACATTTTAAAAACTAATTTTTGTATAAATAGGTTTCACTATAACGTTGAGATGGGTGTGTAAGCTAATAGAATTATATGTGGTTTTAGTTAATCAAAGTACTATATTACTAGGGAGTTTCATAATGAGGTCTTTCGTGTGGGTAGTCGACGAGTGTTGATTTACGATTTAAAGTGTCCAGCTCCTTATACGTCACCTTAAACCCTGACCTCTAGGAGTTAACTGAAAAACGAAACGATAGTATGATTAACTAAAAAGGATTATATAGTAGTAGTTTGTTTAGTCAAATACTTGAGTACTCAATACGACCTATATTAAACTAGTTTGCATTCGAGCGTTAGCGTGACGCGTTATCATTTGGGAAATTTCATTATCAATTTTACTCACTCGAGGTGAGTTCCTAGCCCCATTGTTTTAATGATATTTGAATTATAAGTTTATTGGGGTGGAGAAACATGCGATTTTTTATACTCTTGGAACACAAGTTGTAAATATTTAAATTAATGATTACGTGTTGCCTAAGTAGCGATAACCCAAAGTTGAGCCCCATTATCATGAACTGTTATTTACCTGGAGGTAAGCGCGAATGTTATGAAAGATCTATGTTGAGGATTGACAACCCCCTGTCTGTGAGTCTTGCTCACTGTGCGTATGCTGGATAACAAACGAACCACGTCGGATTGGGTGTTGTGGATTAGAACATCCATACGGGCATGTGGGCAATTATATATTGCCATATATTTATGTCGAGCTTCAGTGTCATGAGCTTAGAGCAACGTAATTACATTTATATGATTTCTGCATCTGTTGCATTATCATACACTTGGGAAATCTTGTGGTCCAACTTTATACGATTTATCAAACCTATGAATTCACCAACATTATTGTTGACGTTTTAAAGCAATGTTTTTCAGGAGGTCAGTAAGCACAAGGTGCAAGCGATACATTGGTGATTTTGTATTTTGGGATGACATGCTTAAAGATATGGTTGCATTATATTTTGGGAATCATGTATTATGAACTAGTATCTTTGTAATATGGACAATGAAGAAGTTAAGCTTCGGGCTTTTTGTAACAAATGTTTGTTAAATCCAATGTATCAGTTTTAAACGACTTTTAATGGTCGTTCTATATATATCTTGTGTTATTGATCTAAGATGTGACACGCCCCGGACCCTTATTCCGCTGCGACCCAATTTGGGGGTGTTACAGATTGGTATCAAGAGCCAAGGTTATAGAGAACCAGGTCAAAATGTTTTTGCTGGACTATAACCGTTTTCAAACATTGCTTATATACAAAAGGGGTTTTTCACGGGACATACATGCATACATACATACATACACTACTTGTGCATTAGTCGGTTAGGCTAGATGCATGCATGATTGATATTCATGATTGATATACATGTTATGATATAAATGTATATTACTATAAGAGTCTTATATTAAATACTAATATAAGTTATTTTGGATTTTAAGATACAGTTATGTCAGATTCAGAAGATTCCACAGTCACCTATACACAGATATCCAGTCCATTTGCATATTTGTTAGACATTGGTTCACCAGGAGTCGATGGACCACCCATTATGCCAGAGGACCCATATGCTTACATAGTGGCTGCTTATCAGGCTCCACCATCGCCTGACTACATGCCTGGCCCCGAGGAGCCGCAGTCACCACCCCCACTGGACTTTGTTCCTGAGCCGATGTACCCTGAGTACATGCCACTGGAGGATGAGATACTCCCGGCCGAGGAGCAGCCACTGCCTGCTGCTGCCTCACCCACTACAGATTCACCAGGATATGTTCCTGAGTCTGATCCGGAGGAGGACGATGAGGATCCCGAGGAGGATCCAGCTGATTACCCTGCTGATAGGGATGATGATGATGAGGAGGAGGAGGAGCCTTCCGGAGATGATGCCGATGATGAGGACGAGGATGAGGAGGAGGAGGAGGAGCACCCAGCTCTGGCCGACTCTGTCCCACCTGTACACCGTATGACTGCCAGGATATCTATCCGGGATGAGCCATCCATATCACTTCCTCCTAGGGAAGAGGTCGAGCGACTTCTTGCCTTAACCACTCCACCACCATCACCACTTACTCCACTATCATTAACATTACTACAGATACCTTCACCACCACTCCTAGTATCACCACCAGCATCTGTATTACCTGTATTACCACCTGCTAGCCCTACTCATCCATTGGGTTACAGGGCTGCTATGATCCGGCTGAGAGCCGAGACACCATCAACTTCTCATCCATTACCACTACCTACTTCATCACCACCTTTGTAGTTACTATCTTCTGACCGCAGGGCAGACAGACCTGAGATTACACTACCACCTCGGAAGAGGTTGGGTATTGATCTTGGTCCGAGATGTGAGGTGGGAGAGAGTTCAGCTGTTGTTGCCGCTAGCCTCATTGGAGGTCGTAGGGCAGACTATGGGTTTGTCGATACTGTGGATGCTAAGATCAGATGACGGAGAGCCAAGGAGGTCGGCTATGGGATTAGAGATGCTTGGGTAGACCCGAGAGATGCTGCTGAGGAGGACCACTAACGACCCTTGAGGGGGTCAACACTAGGGTGACTGAGCTGGCTGCAGTTTAGGAGAAGGACACCCAGGACATCTATGGTGTGATAGAGGATACTTAGGGTAGGCAGACCCAGATATATCAGAGAGTTGAGACATTGGTTGATGATAGTCAGTACCACTATAAGACTGCACGACTACTAGATTAGGAGCCTCTGGTTTCTCAGGAGGCATGGGGACGCTCCATGGAGGTTAGCTATATGGTACATTCAGAGATTATGGCATTACGCTCTATAGTGATGAGTCTGCAGACAGTGATCTCACAGCTGCATGCAGCTGACCGTAGGAGTCAGACTATGATCGCAGAGATGCTATAGGCAGACCATATGAGACAGGAAGAGATTGCAACATTACAGACATTTGACCGTACCCGACAAAAGCAGCTTGTGCAGACTTTGACATTGATGCAGTCACTACAAGGACAGGTTACAGCACTGTAGGGACAACATGGACCCTCTGGAGGTCCAGCACAGCCAGTTGCACCGGAGGAGGCCGGTAGTAGTTCATAGATCAGGTTATGGCTAGTTGTTTTGTATATAGCCTACTAAGTATTACGGGTGACTCCCGGCTAGTAGGGCTCTAGGTTTATGTTGTATTCGTAGCTATCTTTTGTTAGCCGGCTAAGTATTCTGGGTTTTATACCCAGCTAGCACGGTAGTAGGATTTGTATTTTCATTTCTTGTATCAAGAAATCGTGTATGTTTTCTATGTATATATTGAATGGTGGTATTATGTCAAGAATGTAATATGTTTTGGTTATAATTGAATTTGTGTGAATGAATGTCGATTTATCTATACCAGTGTTGAACTATGTTCAGTTATATATTTCACTGTGGGATGTGATCTTGTTTTATTTATTGTATATATGTCATGTCATGGTTAAGATTTTATGAAATCTAACGGGTGTTATACTTTTTGTGATTGAAGAAAATGGCACCAAAAAGAACCACGAGGGCTAGACCAGCCCCAAAAACAACAACTACTACCACATCTATCACCAATGCCCAGCTTCAGGCAATGATTGACTAAGGTGTCACTGTTGCACTGGCAGCACGTGATGCAAACAGAGCTGGCGATGACAGCCATACTTCGGGAATGGGTGTCAGAAGGACTAAACACGTTGCTCGAGAATGCACTTACCAGGACTTTAAGAAGTGTCAACCTCTGTATTTCAAAGGCACAGAGGGAGTTGTTGAACTAACTTAATGGTTTGAAAGGATGGAGACTGTGTTTCGCATAAGCTACTGCTCGGTGGAGAATCAGATCAAGTTTTCTACTTGTACTCTTTTAGCAGGTGCTCTGACGTGGTGGAATTCCCACGTTAGGATTGTTGGTCATGATGCTGCTTATGTGATGACTTGGACAGAACTGAAAAAGAAAATGGCTGACAAGTATTGCCCGAGAAATAAGATGAAGAAGCTTGAGGCTGAGTTATGGAATTTGGAAGTACAAGGTACCGATGTGACAAGGTACAACCAACATTTCCAGGAGCTGGCTTTGCTGTGTGTTCGAATGTTTCCGGAAGAGTCTGATAAAGTTAAAAGGTATGTCGGTGGGTTGCCCGACATGATTCATGGGAGTGTTGTGGCATCAAAACCAAAAACCATGCAGGAAGCCACTGAAATGGCAACTGAGCTAATGGATAAGAAAATTCGTACTTTTGCTGAAAGGCAGGCTGCAAACAAGAGGAAGTTTGAAGACACTTCCCGAAACAACCAAAACCAATAACAGCCTTCTAAAAGGTAAAATGTAGCAAGGGCATACGCTGCAGCATCTGGAGATAGGAAACCGTACGGAGGATCTAAACCTCTGTGCCCCAAATGCAATTACAACCATGATGGTCCATGTACTCCAAGATGCTACAAGTGCAACAAGGTTGGCCACTTTGCACGTGACTGTAAGAGTGTTGGATATTAGAAAAAGACTCGGTCACCCCGTGTATTTTACTGTTTTATATAGCTCGTAGTTTAATAGTTTATAG
>BQNB010015324.1:57283-73469 GCA_026074375.1 Tanacetum coccineum | reverse complement strand
CTCTTGCACTTGAGGAAAGGAGGAAAGGATAGAAGATTTGATCACATTTAAACAAGATTAACCATGTTGAATGATCAAAGATTTAGAGAGATTTAGTGAGATCTTAAGAGAGAAAGAACTGAAAGAAAATCGTACAAAAGGGTTGCGAAAATAGTTGGAGGTGACCCACTATTTATAGGAGCTGAAAAACAGCATGTCAGGAAACGACGGTCCTAGATATATTTGGAGGTCGCCGGTATTTAAGGGGGTCGTCGGCCTATTTAAGGGACCGCCCCAACAGGCGCTCCTATTTTTATCGTTTTTTTGTGACAAACTAAAGGGGCCGCCAAACTTGTCTTTTTGTGGTGACAAACTTGTCTGGTGAAAGTGACACTTATTTTAGGGGGAAATGACCAGATTTTAAAATTCAAAATAATCACCAAATACAACATTTCTTTATAATTCAAAAATAATTTGTCTAAATAATTTTTGAGAAATAGTTTTGTTGTATTTATAAAAATATAAAGTTTAAGACAAAAACTTATTTCTTTGATCATCTTACAAGTTTAATATTGTTTGTACATACCTTATGTGATTTACGTTGGGTGTAAACCAATGTCCATCTTGATGCATACTTGAGACGCCGAGAGATGTTGACGCATGTATGCATTGATGATTTGTGATTACGAGTAACTTGCGCACTTTACGTTACGTATTACAAGTTACATGTTTGTCATCATCAAAACATAAAGAGATCGTATAGATTAAATATCGTAATATTTGCACTAACAAAATAGATTTTTTGTCTTACAATTTAAATTTATATAAAAGTAACAATGTTTTTTACAAAATTAATTAGACAAACTAGTTTTGTATAAAAAAAGAAATGTTTATTTGGTAATTAATTGAAAATTCAAATATGGCTATTTCCCCCTAAAACAAGTCATACCTTCAGCAAATAAACATTTCACCACAAAAAGAAAAAAACAAAAGTGGTTGTTAGGACGACCCCTTAAATAGGGCGACGATCCCCTTAATTATGGACAGTCCCTTAATATATATGGGACCGTCGCTATTGGACGATCAGTTTTTAGCTCCCTATAAATGGTGGATGGTTTCTTACTTAAAAGTTAAAACCAACCTTTTTCACACACATTCATATAAGTTTTACTCTCAGGTTTAGCATAGTTTTCATACTCTTAAGACCACCATAAACCCTTGATCATAATGCTTTTAACTCTCATTTGTTGTAAGTATATTTCTACTTGATGATCCATTCTTGCAAGCTTAGAGATCTTGCCATCCTCATCCACCACAAGCACACACACATATAAAGATCCACAACAAGCAAGATTAGTGCTCTTGTTATCTTCATACATTTAAATCTTCTTGTCCAAAGAAGTTCATCCATATCAAGCTTAGAGTTCTTGATGTCTTAGATTAGACACTCATATCCATTTGATTATTATGTCTTGGATCTCACTTTGTATCATCATCATACATCACTTAAATTAGAGATTAGATGGCTTATGTGTTTAGACCTTAAAACACAAGGTTTGTTATATTGGGCCACAAAACATAACGGGTTTGGTTGTACCCGAAGAAGGACTCGGCATTTAGCTTAGTGTCCAAAAATATTGTAAGCGACGTAAGGGTTTGTTATGATGGGCCATAAATATAACGGGTTTGGTTGTACCCGAATGAGGACTCGACATTTAGCTTAGTGTCGAAAAATAATGTAAGCGACGTTGTAAGGTTTTCTCCGCCAAGAAAGGAGCTTGTTGACTAGTGAAGTAACTCTCGAGTTGGGTACTCAGAGAGTGGAGTAGAGCGAAGAGGAGCTTCGTGACCGAATCACTATAAATCACCGTGTCCGGTTTGCATTTTCTTTTACCTTTCGCTTTACATCTTTATTTACATTTATCGCCTTATATTTATATTTGCATTGTGTCTATATTTGTGTGGATTGTTGCTTATATTGTGTGGATTTTGATTGTGCCATGGATTGAAGTTAATATTTTGGTTGTGCTTATATTATTATGACATGCTCTAGTTGTTATAGATTTGTTATTGACACTTCTCATATTGCGTCTAACTTAATCGGTGATTTGATATAAAAGATTGATGTGTTGGGAAAGCTTTAAATTTATAATAACTAGTTTGCCCATTTTTTAAACAAACCACACGGGTAAAGTATAACCCACGTATGTAGTATAATTTTTAGGGCATGACCAGGTCGTTCACAGAGACTTGTTTATGTTCTATAAAACTTAGAATTCAAAAAAGATATTAAACACTTAATCAAGCAAATAGCAAATAAACAAATTTAATAATAAAGATATATGACTACTTGGATAGTAACGATAATTCAGTAGCAATGGTGATTAACATGATCTCAGTTTAACAAGTTGGTGTTCTTGACTTGTAATTCACAAAATAGTTGTTTTCATCAAAATGGCGTTTTCACAAATTAACTTAATTGATTCAAGACTTGTGTTTCCTAATAAGATGATTTCTCACAGAATAAGCACAATACCAATTAGTCCCAAATCCCAATGTTTATCAAATGTAACACCCTGCTAAAGCGGAAACACGGAGTGTGACAGCTCAAGGCACAAGCATATGGTAATACCACAACACCATAATTTAATTTAAAAGAAATAGTACAATGTTACCATAATTGTCTTAGCTGAACATTGGCATTTAAACATAAGTTTTAAGTTCAAAAAAACATAGCCGTGACAGCATAAAGCTAAAAGAGACGACACGGTATGACCATGATGCAATGCCTTCACAAGAAAAACTATTACGATCACCTGAAATGCATGAGAAAATGGTCAACTATGAAAATAGTTGGTGAGTACACAGGTTTTAAGAAATTGTGGTAAACCCCCATTTATAGATAAGTCCTCATGGCAAGAGTCATGTGAATCTATCATATTACAAGTCTCGCCCATACAAGACTTGTAATATATATACATTCACCTACACTTCCCTGATAAAGAACAAGTCTCAAAAATATAGTTTATAAAAGAAGACATCATGGCTAGAGTTATATGAATCTATCCTGTTACAAGTCCCGCCCATATAAGAATTGTAATATATAAATTCATATACACTTCCATGATATAAATATATGCTTGAAAAGAGAAAGTTTGAATGTCAAAGCCACTTGGTTAAGAATAATGTCAAAAGCCCATGCATATATATAGTGCCATGCACGACTGCCCCTACATAAATATTATGCAATTCCTGAAGAGTGAAAAGAGAGGTTGGCCGACCCTAATAGCGTTATCCATGATATTTACATTCCGAATGGTGGAGCGCACAAAGTACATATAGATTGGGTACGAATATGGACCCAATAGGGGAATTGATCAGGTAAGAGGATACGAAAAAGATCCCACACACCTAACACTGTATCTATGCATCTTAAGTATTCACACAGAATACGCGAAGTCTCATTTTAATAAAAGTCACACATATTAGAAATATAATACGTGAAGTCCAATATTAACCAAGTCTTACATATTAGAAATATAATATGCAAAGTCCAACAGTTTTGCAAATCATACGTATATCATAAGATAATACGCGAAGTTTCAAATTAGTAAAGTCAAGCGTATATCAAAATAATACGCAAAGTCTCAATTTAGTAAAGTCATGCGTATATAAAAATATTACTCAAAGTCTCAATTTTGTAAAGTCATGCGTATATAAAAATAATACGCAAAGTCTCAATTTAGTAAAGTCATGCGTATATAAAAATAATACGCAAAGTCATAATATGGCAAACGACAGATTTAAAAATCAATTCATAGTATGTAATATTTCCCAAAATAGAGAGTAGTAAAATGGGAATTCACGAATAATTAAAAGTATTTATCAAGTTCATAAATAGTCCAAATAGCTCAAAATGTCCAAATAGTCCAAAATGTCCAAATAGCTCAAAATGTCCATATAGTCAAAAAAAGTCCAAAATAGTTCAGTCCAAAATAGTCATAACAGAATATTAAATCATGATCATTACCACCCAAAACAAAGCTGTATACAAACATTTTACAAAAAGGGGGTCAAGGAACTCATCTTTGGAGCAAGGAGGAATAATAGACCGATAAATAAGACGACGGAAGAGCCCGAAAATCCATAGAAGACAACCTAAAATACAACGTTGTTAGAATATTGTAAACAAACTAAATTCTGGTAGGTTATAGAGTTAAGTCTCTTAGAACCAATAGTTAAGTCTGTCAGTACTAAGCTTAAGTTCTGGACAAGACTAAGTTAGTACTGGCTTGTCTAGTTTAATACTGTTTTATGTAATAGATAGTATTATACTTAGAGATATCTTAGGAAAGGATATGCATTATCCTTTCCAACAAACGTTTGTAAAGCCTAATTTAAGAGGTTTCTTGGTGTATAAAACAGTGAACCCTACGGCATAATGTTTTAGACATACAGAACCCAATAGAAAATCAATAGCGAATAACAAAGAGCATTTATACATTGTAGTATCTTCTTAGCACATTGTGTTAAGATTCCAGCCATTAGCACATAGTATATCATAGTTTATAGTCCCTCTCATATATTGCTTTTAGATATATTCAAGTTAGCTATATGTCTTACAAAAGGCTAAACAGAACCAAGACTTGGAGGACCCTACAAGTGTAACAGAGTCTCTACGATTGAGACTCTGACTAAGAAGAATCACAAGAAACACCCACAACATTCACCTTTCAGATCTAGAAAAATGTCTCTCAACCTCAACCTGCTAATAGATGTTTCTCTCAACCTCTTAGTGATGATGAAGACATCTATCCATTGAAGATTGCATCCAGAACAATGGTACTTGCGCATCCAATAGCAACCCACAACAACAACAACAACAACTCATTCCAACACTCACCTACTACTCATCAACAATCAAACAACTCCAATCTGCGAAGAAGGAGGAGAGTTCTATGATATATGGGCCACTGGAGATTAGTAGCATTACCCTTAATATATTACAATTATGTTTGAGGGAAAGGTAAATCAAGACAAATTGAAAATCTAAAAAGAGAATTTTAACGTGGAACAAAGATGGTGTTATTAGAATACTTCCACCATATCTACTGCAGAAATTCATTCGTTGAAAGTAAAGGATAGGTCAAGAAACCATCTTATCATATTGGAGCCATTCCAAGAACATACTGTACGAAGATTTCATGGAATGGACACGATGCAATAAGAAATTTAGAAGCAAATACACACACACACAAGATTTGGTGGTAAATGCAAATCAAAGAAGATGTAGAAAGCTGATTTAAAACTACACACGATTTTGCGATAGTAAAAATAAACAATTTACTATATCAAGTTCAGATAGGTTAGAAAAGGAGATATGACAGAGTTCCAAAAACTACTCTCACGCTGTTGGAAGACTCATGGTGCGAAGTATCAACTGAGGATGCAAACATAAGTTTACTCAGATCTTTCCCCTTACTTGGTCAAATCAGGCAATGACACTCGCGCGGGAACCTAAACTAGATATTACAACTTATTATCATTGATGACTAGTATTAAAACCTTAGAGTGGTCTTTGTCTGGAGAACTCACAACAGTACCCTCAAAATCCATCTGTAAGTGCTCAAATGTTGCTTTTGTTTCACACAAAACCCAACCAGTTAAATATAAAACGGCAATAGCAGCACTAACAGGTTAAAGACTGGTCATTACTGTTGGCCTACAGTACTTACAACTCCTTCTACTTCTTCAAACAATAGTTTCCGTAAAGACAGAAGTTCATCGCGCTAAGGATTTCTATTGCTGATGAAATATTTTTATTCACATCTTTCTGAGTCAAAAACAATCAGCACAAGATTTGACATTGCTTCCATGTAGACACTAGAATAGATTTGATGATTTGACATTGCGAGAAGAGATGAGGGACATAAACCCGCAATAGAAAATGAATTGCAATTAGAATGAAAGAAGTTTACAAGAAAACTAGAATGAGACAGTCCGGATTGATGGAAACAAACCTGTTGGTTTTGACAAAAGAAGCTTGAAATATTTCAAATGTCATGACACACAGGTCATTTTGAGGCTAAGGCGGAATGTACATCCAATGGGACAAATAGATGAAAAGAAGAGAGACTTTACTATCAACAGATTAAGAGCAGCTTAACTGTAAAGATCCAGAGCAGAATCATATACTGTTGTTTACTACAGACTATACATGCGTGTTTGCAATAGGGGAGAACATACAGTAAGAAGAAGGCTAGAGACCAAATCATGCCACACATGTGCAACCATCTCAAATAATGAGGTAATCATCATTATGCACTTCTAAAACATGCATTGAATTCAAAAGATAATATATCTTAAAACACTATGGACGAATGGAACAAAACGAATCAGATAAGGATGTGAACAAGACAAAAATACTTGCCTATACTCAAGCAGTTTAAGAAAATGCAGAAGCTCAAATTAGTTACATTTTAAAAGCAGCAATATCTTTAAATGAGACATCAGCTTACATTACAAGAAAATAGAATTATAACTGACAAAAGATGAAAAGCTTAAAAAATATATAGGAGAATATGAATGAAAAGCTGTAAAAGATCTACTAGGAACAATTGCAGAAAACAGTAAGATTCATGGAAGGATTCTTCTAAACAAACACTTTGGAAAATAGTTTCACTTTCTTGGTATGAAGTACTCAAATAGTAAAGTTTTGGCTTAGGGAGGGAAAACAATCAAACAATGAGAAGTGTTATTAAGCTACGAGGAAAGAAATGAATCGTACTGCGTGAGTTTAATTGTCACAGAAGTAACGTACTTTGTTGAAAAACCTCTGTATACAACTAGATTTTTCAAAGACTGATAATTTGAAAGGAGTCCACTATCCCTTAGAACTGGGGACTATACTCCTAAAACCACATTACTAGGGAAATTGTGACATCTTAGTATGTTTTAAATGGTAAAAAGGGACCATCCAAAAGCATAAAAACTAACTGTGTCTCAGATGAACAAATTCAACTAACGTAATTCTACCTGTCCAATCCAAGTGATCAGGATGCAGGATCTTTTGGAAATCCCTCTGAGCACTCTGTTGAGTTTGAATCAGAAATTATAAGTGTACCAAAAGAGGTGTCTGAGTCTAAGTCTGTTACAACTAATGAAAAAGTTCGCATCTCTGAACCAAAACCAGAAAGAAGTGAACCTAGTCTGTGATAACACACGTAAAAACTCCTAAGGCAACCAATGAAAAATCAAGAGACACCTAAAGTTAACGAAAAAAAAAAAATAAAAAATTGAATGAAATGAGGGAAAGAGAACTAGATGGAAAAGGATACTCTTCTATCAATAAAAAGTGATTTGTTTGTGGCAGCCTAATCCATTATGCGATCAGAAGATATGTGACTTTATAACAAGAAAAATTGCAAGAGATGCTGAGCTTAAGAAACAAAGGGTTTTTTAATACTGGTAATTGGGGTGGCAAAACACATTTATGGAACAATGCAAAGAGGATATCTCTATCATGCTAATCACTTTGTACTAGACCAGTACAACTCAATGCTGTTAGGCCAAACAGTAATTCTGTTAGGCCTAATGTTAATACTGTTAGGCAAAATGTTAATTCTGTCAGGTCTAATGTTAATACTGTTAGACCTAAACAACCAGTACCTACCAGTAAACAATCACACAGTTTATAGTCCTTGTAACCCCCAGTGAATAAGTTTAATCCATAGAAGTAATTTCTTTCAAAATTCACAATCCACCTGTGAAGAATGACCACAAATGTTAGAAGATACAGCAAAAATGCCTATATTCTCCATGCTATAAAGGGAAATTCGTGGGCACTGCTGTTAAGACCATACAGCAGGTTATAATTGAGAAACACAGACCAAAAACTCCATTGTCAAATAGTAGGAATCCAATTCTGAGGTTCCGAACTGTAAATGCTAAAGGTCCACAAGGCAGACCCAAGCCTGAAAAGGCTGGGTCCTTAAGCGAAAACTAAATTTACTCTTTTTCATGAGCAAGACACCACACAAACTATGGAGGACAACAGATGTATATTAGATAGTGATAGCGCAGAGCATGCAATGACTGTCACTAAGGATTCCCCTGGATGAATATTATTGAAGAAATGCAAGGGGATCATGTTACCTTTGGAAGGTGAGCAAGGCATACATAACTAGTAAAGGTGCAAGGTACGAAGTTTAGTAAATAATTAGAATGTTTGATATCTGCATGAATACGACCTATTGATTTAACACATCAACAAAAGGTACTTAATTGGAGATATTTTCATAGTTGTGTTGTTCATTGTTTAACTTTGGAGGCTGCACACATTTATATGCTAACTAAAGTCAAGTATCCATTACCATCTAGAGTTTGTCAAGCTATGCTTGAAAAGAGACTTATAGGAGATAGAAAAGATGAGGTGTGCTATCAACTTTTGAAGTTAATTGAAAGACAAGCTCAACAACAATAATTTTGGTGTATGTTTGAAAGAATTTTCAGTGCTTTGGTATATGGATTGGAGAGCTGAATGTGTGAAATGGAGTTGAGAAGAATAACACTTGGTGAAGGTGCTTTGCACTAACACAACAAATGGTGTTCAGATCACCATGCCTAACCAGCATTAAGAACTGACTTGACCACAGGGGTACGGCTTGTGGAAAAGTATTTCTCAAATCCGTTTATATGGTTAACAACTTGCCAATAAGCTGTATGGTTATCAACTCACCATATTTGTGTTTGTAAAGAGTTGGCTAGCCCACAAGATTATGGCTTGTGGTAAAGGCTGTGGAAAATCCATTTACATGGTTGACAGTTTACCAAAAACTAGATGGTACTCAACTTACCAATGATTCACGTTCAAAAACGTTGAACTGGTTACTAGTCCACCAGGGTGATGCCATGATTCCACCAAAGGATTAGCTAGTCCAAGAGCAAACGGTTACTTGGTAAAGGCTTCATCAAATCCGTTGATAGCTGATGATTTGCTAAAAATCATATGGTAATTCAACTCACCATGTTTCACGTACTAAGAGTTGAAATGGTTATCAATGTACCATGGTTTATAAACCAAACATTGGCTACTCTAGAGTTAATGGCTAACTGGTAAAGAGATATCAAATCCATTTAATTTTTCAATGATTCACCTCTCTCAGGAGTTAACACACCTGGAAGTGATGAGAATAGACTGAAACTTTATGATCTGATGTACATATAGTCAATGTTGCTGCTTATCTGTTGCTGAAATGATCGTATGTTGCTGAAGAGATAGTACATGTAGCTGTGAAGTGTTGGTCATGATGTTTAAAAGATTAGATGCTGCAAATATCAAGTAGTGATGATTTAAAGAGTTGCTGATAGAAATCAAGAAACTGCTTATACAAGACAATCATCATGTTGCAGTTCAAGAATAATTCCAAAGATAATGCTCACAACATCCTCAGGAAGCTCATAATGAAGATACTCAAAGAAACTTGAAGTTCACAAGTGAAGATCAAGTTAGGGGAGGATTGTTAGGAATTATTGTAAACAGACTTAAGTCTGGTAGTTATAGAGTTAAGTCTGGTAGACATAGTTAAGTCTGCCAGTACTAAGTTAAGTCTGGCAGTACTATAGTTAGTACTGGTCTTGTCTAGTTAAGTCTGTTTAATTAGAACACAACATAGTTTATAATAGTTATCTTAGAGATATCTTAGGAAAGGATATGCATTATCCTTTTACGCGTTTGTAAAGCCCATTAGGGTTTCCTTGGTGTATAAAAGGAACCCTACGGCATAGTGTTTGAGAGAGAGAACCCTAATAGAAATTAATAGAAAATAGCAAAGTTTTACATTGTGTTCTTCTTAGTACTTGTGTTAAGATTCCGCATTAGCACATAGTATTCATAGTTATTGTCTCTCATATAGTTGATTTAGATTTATTCAAGTTAGCTATTGTCTTACAAAAGGCTAAACAGATCCAAGACTTTGGACCTACACCCGGTCAGATGGGAGTTTTGTGGTAAGTAGTGTGTCGATCACTAAGAGCGAGAAACAATCTTTCAATTTATTAATATTTTGGTTTACTAAACTAAGTTAGTTCTATTCTATGTTAAACCTATGCTAAACCTATGTTAATCCTAATTCTAATGGATAAGGGGGTTTTTCCAGCCTGAGAGAGTGGCACGGGTTTTGTGGTGACTAAAATCAATTCAAGATACAATAACACACACAAGCAGATTAATAGAAGATAAAAAAGTGGTCTAGCCAAATATAAGAAAACTGTATTAGCCAAGATTAATCCAATTAGAATGTTGGTTTGTTTATATACTGCAATGATTACTTATCTCGAGGCGGCATATCATTCTTAAGATTAAGGCGACACTTCTTCCTTAAATCTAGACATGTAGAATTCTGTCACAATTAAACGCATCCGTATAAAGCATCCTTATTTGCTGATTATAATCTATCTTAGGGATTAAAGCAATGGTGATCTTGTTAAACCCTAGCTCATAGAGAGTTTACCCACTTATTGCTTAATGGCAATTCATACACTAATAGTCCACTAACCAAGTCTTTACCAATTAATTAAGAACATACTCGTTGATCCCAAGGGTCACCTGCCGGTCTAACTAAGCTCACAACTTAAAGGCAAAGATTGGTTATTATTCATGATCCTATTGGTCTAGATGTATTAATCACTATATGGAGAGCCATCCCGGCATCTAGATTACTTGGTCCGTATCACTAGATCCAGTTGAATGATAGGTCGCATACAAAAGCACGTAAACAAGTATATTGATAAACATAAACAAGCATTCAACGATAAATTAAGCAATCGAGATAAACAAACCAAACATTCAAATCTTCATAATAATGGCTAATACCCGAAGGTATTAGCCTTCAAACATCATAATCAATACAAGAGTAATAATTTGGCCAAGGTAAACTAGTCGAGTTAACGAATGATACTAAAAACTAAACGATTACAAGAGTATAGGAGATTACAAGTTGTTTCCTATGGAATTAATTACATTGCTCGACCTCTTTTGCTCTTCTTCTCTTCTGAAAATCGACTATTATGGTTAAGGTATCCAAAATATGATTTAGCACACTAAAAACCCGTTTTTAGGTTTTCTATTTATAAGGTCTGGAAATTGGTCGATATGGCATATTGACTAAGGTCAATACGGCGTATCTAGGGTTTCTTCGAGTAGGGACCACGTTTGATATCTTTCAGAATCTTCACATTCTATAACTTGAATACGGCGTATAGGATTCCTCTAGATACGACGTATTGAATCGTGTTCCTTCATGGTCTTTAGTGAAGTGCAGGCACAGATACGCCGTATCTTCCTTGATGGATACGGCGTATAGGATGTCAGAACCAGTTTTCTTCATATTTCTTTGTTTAAGCTCCAGAATGCGTGCCTTTTAGTTAATCTTCACCAAGTACTCCATAATTACTGCAATTCTCAAATACAAATGATTAAGTACAATTCTTTGCAATAATTATACAAAATAGGTTAATTACATGGGATAAATGATGCTATAAAAGTGACGTTATTTGATGTCATCACATGTCATCATTGTATCCGAGTTGAAAATCAAGCATCCGGTGGTAAAGTTCATCACGGGCAGTCTTGAGCATCCTATCCGAGAACTTGTACAGCTCATCAGCCCGCATCACTATTTTTTGTTGGTTCAAGTCTTCATAGGATACCCCTGGTGGGTCAAATGATGGAGTGTGGAGTTCTTTGAATTCGATTCCAGGAAAGGTCTTCTGAGGTTTGGTGATATTAAGTTTCTTTTGGTAACTCTCTACACCAAGTTGAAGATCCTCGACTCGTCTTTTGATGATAAGACTTCTTGTGAACATACGAAGGGCCACAATAAAGTCAACAATGTCACTGCCAAATAACTTGTGTTAAACAGCAAGAAGAAGCATGTATTCAATGTCATTCAAGTGTAGATCAGCGAAGTCACCTTGTTTAAACTTGTATAGCTGTCGATCAACTCTTCTCACCACAATCTCTTCCAAGTGATCATAACCATGCAATCGCTCAACTTTTACACTAACTATACTTAGAATATTCTGAGTTGAGTAGACCTTGTGCTTGGAAAATTTATTTATCTGAGATCTATACCATAGCTGACGCTTGTCACCCTAGTGTTTGATTCCCTTTAACGTATCTTTGTCATACCCCACTTTGGTAGCACTCTAAATCGTAGGGACCATGTCCTCAATTCCCACTATCTTATACCGAGATGCTTTTGTTTTTGTGATAGACGTAATGTACTTCTTTTGTGGATCTGATGATTTTAGAAATTCTAGATCATTGTTGAAGAAGTATTCTGCAGCAACGGTTAGACGACCTGGACGACCTTTCAAGGGAAGAGGTTTGGTCAAGTCAAAGGGGCAACGATCTACTTCTGGATTGTTCCAATCAAGTTTGTCTGTCAATGTTTTGAAGCACTCCTCCATATTGTACTCAAATTTAATGCTGCTTTTGCATGTGCCTTTTAACAGCTCGTAGACTGGTCCTACTACGTGTGCTTGAGTAATATTGTCTATCTTGAGACGATTCATGGCATACTTGGAGAAATCAATCGAAGTGGCCATTAGTTCATCGAATGTGAGAGGATCATTTGCAACATACACCATTTTGTTAAACCAAGGCTGTTTAGGTTGATCAACTACAACTTCATGCTTTTTCCATTCTGGATCAGGTGTAGGAGGCCGTGGAGGTTGTTTGAACCTGTCGTACTTAGGAGCTTTGTCCTTAGTTTGAGTTGAGTCATCAGGTATTTGATCAGCATCGGTGACCATATCATCAACGGTTTGTTTAATGTCATAAGAGGCCATCTCAAAAACTGGTTCTTCTGCAGACACATATTTACCAGATTTAGAAGTTTTGGTAGGAGATTTACCTTTGGATGATTCTTTGGAGGTAGATGATATCTTTGATGGATCGAACTCTTTGGTTCTACTTCTCTTGGTCTTCTTACCCTGGTTTGGTCCAGCTAAAGGGTCTTCGTCATCACGATCTTTCTTTCTCAGAACTTTCTATGGATCTGCTTGACCATGTGCAATAGCATCATCAAGACTCATTGAATTCAACAAAGCATCAAATAAGGCTTTGTTCTTGTCATGAGTCAGATAGGAGCGGCTTTTGTCCATCTTTTCAAAGAGAATCGTCTTCAATTCATATTAAGATAAAGACTCTTCTGCTTTGAGATAAGATTGAGCTTGAGGGAAAGATTGAGCTAATGCTTGTTAATACAAATATTTGCGCAAAAAAGATATTTACATTTAATGATCTTCATGTTTTGATAATAAAAAATATAATGTCATACTACGTAAAAGTTTACGTAAACAAGTTGTTTAGTCGAAAGTTTACTTGACGCCGAGAAATCACTTAAGGTATGAATATGGCATTATTAAACATAGTTAATGATCAAAGAAAAATATTATCATTTGCATAAACCTTTTCTAATCAAATGATTTAAGTTAACACATGATTAATTATAAGCTAGTTACACTAATCATGTAAGACAAAATAAGATTAACCATAAGTGGAAACAATCTTTCCAAATCTAGAAAATCTTTCCTTATTGGTGATAAGAAATATTTTGTTCTAGAAGAATCTATTAAACTAGTTTTAATAAGTACAAAACAATATTTTATATAGATTTGGGGTTAATCATAAAATGACAAATGTTGTCCCAGCTCCTCGGACGGATCCACCATAACAAGGCACTGATCCAGCTGTTGGTGGATCCATGGGTTGCATCGTCCAGCTGTTTAGGACAACATTTGAATTTCAAAGGTTTGCCTATAAATAGAAACCTTAAGTCTTCATTTTAGACAACTCTTGTAAAATATTTTTCACATACATCTTTTATCTTTTATATTCTTAGATCATATAGCTTGTTTACATTAATCCATTACCATGGATTCAACTCATTCCACTCTTTAGTGAAGAACACGCAAGAAGACCGCCAGACATCAAGTGTAATATTAGTTTGTTGTCATCACGTTTGTGGATAATTATATCATCTTGTATATCTTGTGTGTGTGTTTGTGTGTACATAGTAGTATGATAGTTATAATTTCGGCAACAAATACATTAGTGAGTTAGAGTGGCTCTATCTGAAGTAGAACTCGTATTTAGCTTAGTAGCCAAAAAGTGTAAGCGACGTAAACGGTGTTCTCACCTAAAGTGAGATTGACATAGTGAGATAACTCTCAGTTGGTACTTGGGAGTGAGAAGGGCCGAAGAGGACTTCCGTAGCCGAAACACTATAAATCATTGAAACCCGGTTTGACTTACTTATATTTACTTTTCATATTTCGTAGATTATTTATTTACTTATTGCATCGCTATCATATACACTTATGTATATCTCTTGAATTCACATAATTGACAATCTATATTTTAATTTAAAATGGTAAAACTATTCAACCCCCCTTCTAGTTCCACAATTGGTACCAGAGCCAAGGTCACCCAAGATCTTTAACGTATATTGTACATTAAAGCTTGAATCGATCTATTGATACGGATATAAAATCTAGAAGGCAATCTATGCAAAGACCATTTCTTTTTAAAGGATCCTTTTTTTATTGAAAAATAAAATTTGAAAACTTATGTAAAAGCAAAAGATTTAGATTAGTATGGCCAATTATTTGAATGTGATTTTCACCGTGCCAAAAACGAAGTTACCCAAATTTTAGAGGTTGTTCCTTTTGAAGAACAATCCGGTGATCTTAAAAAGAAACTTGCTAAAAATAATGAAGCTAAAATGGTTCTTTATAATACTTTACCTAAAAAGGAATACAAAAGAATTTTTATGTGTAAAATGGCTAAAGATATTTGAAATTGTTATTAATACACACAATCAAGGAATAGCCAAGTAAATTATAAAAAAAAGAGATCTTCTTTGTTCAACAATAAGAACTCTTTACTATCCTTGAGAAGAATCTATTAAATAGCGGTTTTACTAGATTTAACACCATAAAATTACTAGTCAAAGCTCTGATGAAAGGTTTCTATAGCAAGAACTATGTTAGGAAGTTTTTTAGGGCTCTACATCCTAAATGGAGAGCAAAGGTCACGGCGATTAACGAATCGAAAGATTTGTCATCACTAGCTCTAGAAGAGCTTATCGACAATCTAAAAGTACATGAAGTAGTAATGGAAAAGGATTCCGAAATTTATAGAGGAAAAAAGGAAATAGTTAAGTCCATTGCCTTGAAATCTAAGAAAGAGTCTAGTAACTTTAAAACCATCACCTAAAAGTGATATAGGTTATGTCAAAACCGAGTCTAGATCGAAAACACCTCCACCTAGAAGGAACATTCCTTCTCAACCAATATACAACACACCTTAATCTAGGAGAAACTCTAGACAACCAATTCATCAAAACTTTTATCCTATGAATTGGAACAATCAACAAAATCAAGGCTTTATACATATGGGAAATTGTATCCCATTTCAATATCCCAATCAATTGCAACAAATGCAAGGGATGTACAACACTAGCATTTTTGAACCTATGAGATATTGGAGACCAAACACTTGAATTTGTTTTTGTTAAAATAGGTATGCTTGAGAACATGCTTGGAACCGGATGAGTGGATCAAAGATAGTGGTTGCTCCAAACATATGACCGGTAACAAGAGTTTATTCTCTACCTACAAAGCATACAACGGAGGTAATGTTGTTTTTGGAAGTAACCTAAAAGGAAAGATCATAGGCAAAGGTACAATCTCTAATGACTCTCTTACTATATCTAATGTATAACACGTAGATAACTTAGCTTTTAACTTACTTAGTGTCGGTCAAATTTGTGACAATAAGTGTCAAGTCTTATTCACGGAAGAAGGTTGTGAAATAATTAAAGATGGTAAAATCATAGGAAATAGGATTAGGAAAAATGGTTTATACGTAATGAAATTAGGAAATAAGTCTCAAGACAAACTATGTCTCGCCACGGTAGTAGATAACTCTACCTTATGGCATAGAAGACTTGGTCACGCCAATATGCGTTTAATTCAATCTTAAACATCTAAAGAATTAGTTAGAAACTTACCTAAGCTAAAATATGATAAACATTTTTGTGATGCTTGCAAAATAGGGAAGCAAACTCATGCAAGTTATAAAGCTAAAAAGATGGTTTCTACTAAAAGATGTTTGGAATTATTACATATGGACTTATTT
>BQNB010015324.1:0-54919 GCA_026074375.1 Tanacetum coccineum | reverse complement strand
GCCCTCTTAAATAAAACAAATCAGTCACGGTCACCTTTTTAGGTGCCTGACTCCTACCAGCAATACTATGTGCCATCATCCTATGGCAAAGTCTCAGCACCAGATCTCTAATCAAAGTGTAGGAAGGGAGAGGTCCCAAGAAATCTCCATCAGTAGAAATATCCCTCCAATAATCATGTAGACTGATAAGTGTAAAATACACATATCCGTTAACACAAAAAATGACCCTAAAAGACCAAAAACACATTTAAATTGGCAAAGATATACTTGTTTTTGTGTTTTGTGTGTGTAGGTACGGATAAGACAAAAATCACAAGAAAACCGTCAAAAACGGACAAACACGAGGACGGAAGAGTGTGCAAGAGCCGGAAGCCAAAGTCCCTCAAGTTTCAGAAACTTACACAAATGGTCCTTAAAGTCTAAATAGGCCTTATTTTCCCTTAAAACCCTACCCGGATCATAAGCCCAAAACAAAAGCCCAATGTCCTAAGCCCATCACCCTTTTTACTAAACTCCAGGGACCATTCCTGCCTAAACTAAAAGTCTTTTTACACTAGGCTTTTATTAAACCAAAGAGAGGGACTATAATTGCCAAATGACCAAAGTTCAAATCTTATTTACCTCTTTCAGTTAAAAATAGGCGCGAAGAACAGTTATACTGTTCACCCGTCTCTCCCATTTAACCCCAAGGTCAAAACGATAGGGCAAATGCAAATTAAGGGTTCAATTGGTCAATTCAAGGGCTCTACAATAAGATGGCAAGGACAAGTTAGTCAAATCAAGCACCCTCATTGGCTCACTAATGCCACGTGGACTCAAAGAAGCACAAGAGATGATGATTTTTACACTAGATATACTCACATATCTAGCACAAGGACGTCACATCAAAGGATTGCCAGCTTGGCAATCCGTGTGACTAGCAAGTGATCTAACGGCTCTAATCTATTCTCCAATGATTGGATTAATGTATGGTCATGATTGATGGGAGCTTGGGCAGCAAGGCAAGGCCTAGAAGGTTCATTGAGAGGCTATAAAAAGCACTCACCTCTCACACACACAGGATCATCCTCTTTTCCCGTTTTAGAGTAGTAGCTTTTAGTTTTAGTGTAATTTTCATTTTTAGCTTAAGTAATTTCCCTTCAGCTTTTGTAACTTTCTTTTAGTATTGTAATCAAGCTTTTATCAATGAAATTTAGTTTTTGTCATAAGCTCTTTTAATTTCACTCATAAGCTCTCACTTTTCTTCAAATATTAAGCTACTATTCCATAAGCTACTCTCAAGCTCATTCAAGTCTATAAGCTTAAATTTGAGCTTAATAAGTCAATTAATTCTACTTAAACCTTAAAACTAGTTAATTACCTTAACTTTGGATTATTAAGCTCTTGGAAGGGGAGCTAACCATGGATGAGCTCCCATGGACTTATACTAGCTTATCCAATAGGATAAGCTAGAGCTTGTAGCTGCTTATTTTTGTGCTTCTGTTTAGCTGAAGCTTGGTAAGTTCTCATTTAATTTCATTGTTCTTAAATTTTAGCTTAAAATTGCTTAATAGTGTAGATTGCTTAATTGCTTATGTGTTCTTATATCTGCTTATCCAGTTGCTTATCTGTGTCTTATTTGCTTATTAGTCATAGTTTTAGTCTGTTTTTAGCTTAGTTGTTATAGATCTTTAGTATTTCATTATCTGTCATAAAAAATCATAAAAACCAAAAAAAATTAGTTAGCATAATTAATTAGATCTTTGTTTAAGCTGTTTTGATTGTTAGTTTATGTTTGTTAGAGTTAATATAAGCTGTTGATCATCTAATATTCAGGACTTGTTAAGTGGATTTCAAGTTTATAAGCCTAAGTCAATTCTGTCATAAGGTTAAGGAGTGTTTGGAATTAGCTAATTTGACCTCTAAAAGTCAATGACAATTTGTGTTTTTATTTTAGTCAGCTAAGTTTTCATAAATGATTTAGTTTTGAGCAAGTTCTTAGGATTAGTTTGGATTTAAATTCATTTTGAGGCTTATTCTTAAGCTCCTGCACCAGGGTACCTTTTCTACTTATGTTTGCTTGTGAAAATTTGATCCAAGCCTTCCTAGGCTTGGATTTGGTTTGCTAAGTGTTTGTGCACTCTATTTGAGTGTGATAAATGCAGTAGTAACCACAAGGTTACCTGCATTTTAGTTTTTTGTCCTTTGCCCTTTGCATCAGATAGAACCACTGCAGTTTTAAACTGCAGTGGTCTTTGGATCATAATTAGGAATAGCCTAATTAGTTTTTAGACTTTAAAATTCAAGAAGCTTATACATTAGATATAGGTAAATTTAGTTTAAGTCTTGTTCTTCATTTCTAGCTTAATTTCTAATCTGCATTTGCTCTTAAAATTCATTAAAAAACCTGAAAAAGCCAAAAATAAGTAGTCATTAGTACTTAGCTTTTAAATATAGGTTTTTAGCTTATAAGATTAAGTTTGATAGTTGTTAATTATAGCTTATAAGTAGGTATTTTAGTCGTCTTAAGCTCAGATTAGGACTTGGCTTATTTAGCATTTGAGCTTTTCTTAATTTTAAGCTTTTTGAATTATTTCCTGAGTTTGCTGCTTTGTTAATCAATTTCAGTTAGCTTTTAGTGTTTCTTAGTTAAGTAGCTTATTAAAAATAGCTTGTAGACATCATAAGCTATCCAGAACCTCTTTTGTTTTCAAATTTGAGCTTATAATGAAGTCGGTGCAAATATTTTAGTGTAAATAAGTTTTTCAAGCCTTTTAAAGGCTTCTTTCTGTAGCAGCATCTTCATAAGTTCTTTTAAAGCTTATTTTTGAAATTCAGTTTATACTCCTTTTATTAAAGTGCTTAGAAATGTTTGCTTAATAGGTTTTAGCTTTTAGTTTGCAAAAATAAAAAAAAAAGTGCAAAAAAGGGTGTAGACCAACCTTGAACCGTGACCTCTTGCATACAAACACACACACTTACCACCATGCTTCATTAGCTCATCCGTGAGCTCTTGTACACACTTTCCTTTTATCACTTTCTTAATTCCTTTTTAAGAATAATAAGCCGTAGCTTATTGTTACAATTTAGAAGCTTATTTGTTTAGCTGGGTAAGTTTTCTTAATTTTCTAGTAAACCTTGTTGCATTTAGGATTTTTCCTAAAATATTCATAATTTTCCATTTATTAGTTTAATTTTAATCATTTTTCGTAAGTTTTAATCTTAGAAAATTCATAAAAAATAGAAAAATAACTTTTAAAAATACAAAAAAATAGTTTTTAGTATTAGAATAAATACTTTTAGGTTTACATTCAGAAAAATCATTTTCAACACTTTTAGATTTTAATTTTCATTTTTAAGCCTTTATTTTTAATTTTAAAAATAGGATTTTAATTTTAAAAATAGTTAAAAATAGTTTTCTGAGTTTTTATGTTATTTTAGACTTTTCTAAGTTTAAAAATCATTTTTCTAAATTTTTAGGACTTAATTTGCTATTTTTTAGGATTTAATTAGATTAAAATAGTTTTTAATTCATAATAAATTCAAAAAATAATCAAAAAAATGTTTTTCTTTTTCTTAAAATTTTATTTTGTCCTAATTTAGGTTTAGAAATTTAGTTTGCATTTTTAGGAGTTAATTTTAGTGTATTTGCTTATTTGTCGCGTTTTATTTGCTCCCGTTAATTAGTTTAAGTGTTTAATTACTTTTAATTGTTCATTTTAATTGTTGCTTTTATTTAGTAGTTATAGATACTCAAAAATATCTTTTCTCTTATTCAAATCATAATCCAAGCTAAAGCAAGGTTTCAATTTCACAAGTCATTGGGGAAACGACCCGGGTGATCATTCTTCCCGGTTAAATATACGTATTATATATTATATATATCTTTTAGAGTGAGATTTTTTTAAGGGAGACTTTAGGAAAGTTCTTAATTGCTCTTTTGGAATATTATTATATATTTTATAGTATATAAAACTACAATCATAGACCCCCCTTCCCAGGGATCATCCTCTCACTCTCACTCCAGTACCTAGTAAAACCGGGGGACTCTATCTCCTCCTCGGTATGTAATCCTAAGGCTAAAATAAACTGCCTCCAGCTCTAACGTCTCCTAGGTCCACCTAACTAAAATTGAATAGTAACAGGAGCATCCAAGTCAAGCATTACCTCTCCAAATCTAAGCATGATAAGGAACTCTAGAATGAGCTCCCAAACCAGTGGTCCCCTAGTATCAAACAGCCTCCCCCAAGCTCAACTAGTGAATACTGCAACCCCGACATCATCACAATGCTCCATC
Organism: Tanacetum coccineum; assembly: GCA_026074375.1. Classification (NCBI taxonomy): domain Eukaryota; kingdom Viridiplantae; phylum Streptophyta; class Magnoliopsida; order Asterales; family Asteraceae; genus Tanacetum; species Tanacetum coccineum. The sequence continues at coordinate 50,643 of BQNB010015324.1, read as the reverse complement.
ACCATCCTAGCAAACAAACCATCCCTCATAAGCTCGGGCATCCTCTGAAAGTCCACAACCTAAACCCGGTGTATCTCTCAACTATAAATCCTCTCCAACGTCTCCTTGTAATCAACAATATCCGCATCAGTGTACTCTAAACCCTGGTACCAAAGAAATGGGTGTCTCTGCTCACGTGGTGGTAAGGGTGCCATATCTACAAAATTAACGAGATAAGTTCAAGGATTACACAATCTAAACATTCTGTCCTGAGGGTGGATACGGCGTATTCATAAATGGATACACCGTATAACGATCGGCCAAGTCAATACGTGCGAGTCAATACGGCGTATGGGTATTAAAGTTCTTGATCCTTTTTAGGTCAATACGCCGTATTCATTTTACTGAATACGTCGTATAGAGTCTCCAAGATTTAGTAAAATATGCCGTATCCATGTTAGTGGATACGCCGTATTGCTCTGCAGTTTAAAAACAAAAAGGGGTTTCTCAAATCTACCCACTTTGACCCACCACAATCAAACAATACATTACATTACTTCTTGAGGGATAAGGGGAGATTAAGCCAAAAAGGGTTCTACGGCTTAACATATCAAATCCTAAAAATCAAATCCAAACCCTAACCCTAAATTGAAAATCCAATGAAAATTAGGAACGGGCTTCGTAATCATACCTTGTGAGGATGTCGAGAGGGATATAAAATACAGACAAAGTGATTGATCTCCCAAGAATTTTTGCGGTAAAAATTAATTTGAGTGGTAAAAAGTGAGTGTGTGTGTGTGAAAAGCTTGATCCGGCGTATCAGTCGGGCTTTTATACCCAGACTCAATACGCCGTATCGGTGTTTGATTAATACGTCGTATTGGCAAATTTTGTTGACTTAGTCAATGCAGGTTAAAAACAGTGGATACGCCGTATAGTATTTATCATAATACGCCGTATCCATTCTTGGAGATCAATTTTCCTTAAGATTTAACAAAGTAAAGAAAACGTACCTTGGCCTCCGCAACATTATCGCACAATCACCATCCTTATAATACCGCTTAAGGTCGAACGGAATGCCAAACAACACATACAAATTCATAATAAACTATAATAGCATTCCGTTGAAAAGATGAATCCAAGTTACGATATTTACATTTAGTTCTATGACACAGCTTACTTCATTGAAAATTTTATCGATTTATCGTGACTTGTTTCCAGAGGCATTTTTGACCTTTGTATAATCAAATTACCCCCCGAAGATTGTACTATATCGATTTCATTATTATCATTGTCCTCGTCTGATTTTAAATCATCGAGACGAATAATGTTTAAAGGGAATGGATCAATTAAGTACAAAACATTTTGTTCCACTTCATCATATTCGGACAATGATGTTTCATCTTTTAAATCAAACTCATCGATATGTTGAGGGCTTAAAGTGGGTTCAGTTAAGTAATCTGATTTAGACGTTTGAGCACCATTGTAAACAATTGCTGGAAATTCGTTCTCAAAATCATTAAGGAAGTCTAAATCATCAAGATAACTGGTCGTAGGCTCGGGTGGCGGAAAAGAAGGTATAATGGCTTTTTCATTATCGTTTTCCGAATTCATTTTCAAATTGTTGACATAAATCATTTTATAGGAAAATGAGTTTTTGTCACAAATTATTGCGTAATCCTCATCGTCGGATTCGTCAAATGATATTCTAAAGTCGATGTCATTGTTGACAGGAGTACTTACCTTAGATTCGCACGGGAGTGCATTCTGAGATGCAAAAGTGTCGTCAACTACTATAGCTGGGAATTCAGTTTCCACAGATCTAAGGTCGTGAAAGTCGTCATCAACCCTAATCTTTCCATATGTAGCAGTTTCCCAGTTAAACACCCGACCACGCCTACGAGCTTTTTCTTCTTCAAGCTTGATATATTCGTCCATAGTCATGCTGGGATCATCCATTATTACCTGAAATAAACTTATAAGAAAAAAATTGTTAATTAAACCAATCCGTTTATTCAGAGAAACTGAATACCGCCGTTTACATTAACACACTAACAAAAGAATATAAACTATTCTAAAACTACAATTACTCCTAGGGGTTAGATCTAATCTATGTTGTAAAAACCAAATATCAAATAAAATATCAAAGATTAATTCCTCACTCCCCGAAGTGGCACCAAAAACTTGATGTGTCAGATGTGTGGTGTATATTTTTCATGATCAAGTTTTAAATTTTATATTTTTGCCGGATAAACCAAGAAAAACAACACATTAAAAGGCAGTGTACACGATCAGTGGTAGTTTCATGGGAAGTAGGGTGTCGAACAACTTGAAACGTGTTAAATTATCAATTTATTAATATTTGGTTATCAAAAAGTTAATTTATTTATTCTAAACCTATGTCAGTCTTAATCCTAATTCTAACGGGTAAAAGGGGGGGGGGGGGTTTTCAGCCTGAGAGACTAGCACGGTTTGGTTGGTGACTACAATCAATTCAAGGCACTTTACCCCATGCAAGCAAATTAACAGAAGATAAAAGAGTGGTCGAGCCAAATATAAGAAAACTATATTAACCATTATTAATCCGATTAGAACGTTGGTTTGTTTATTAAGTGCAATGATTTCTTTTTTCGAGGTGGCATATCATTCTTAGACTTAGGCGTTACATCATCTTAAGACCTATACACATTAATTCTGTCACAAATGTAGGAGACTTGCTAAGATGATTGTAAACATCCGCCTTAAACATGTCATGCAAGACGTGCATCTGATCGCAAGTCTGTAGTCTTCTTGATCATGCACTGCATGCTGAGGTGCTAGCTATCAGCTCTCATCTGCCGCTCGCCATCCCTGCTAGTCTATCGCCACCAGCCCCAGCACAACTGCTCGATATCATGATCGACTCCCCTTACCACCACTCTTATTGCCATCTAACGACACCCAACTTTATAATAGTATTCCACTTGTCCAACTATCCAATGGAATCAGTACGTTATTTGTTGAATTATCTAGGTTCACCTGCTAGTCAACTTTTTTACTAAACCAAAGGCAATATCTGATTAACTAGTTCAGCCAGAAGCGTATCCTTAGCACGGATTTAGAAGGACAATATTTGTGATCCTATGATTCTAGATGTGTAAATCACTATATGGAGAGCTATCCCAGACTCTAGATTACTTGGTCCGTATCACTAGATCCATTTGAATGATAGGCCGCATACAAAAGCACGTAAACAAGTATAAATTGATAAACATAAACAAGCATTCAATGATAAATCAAGAAATCGAGATAAACAATACCAAACATTCAGATCTTCATAAACGTCATAATAAATACAAAAGCAATTATTTAGCCAAGGTAAACTAACCGAGTTAACGAGTGATACCAAAAAATGAACGATTACTAAAGTATATGGAATTACACGTTGTCTCCTATGGAATTGATAGCGTTGTTTGACCCCTTCTGCTCTTTTTTTCCTCTGAAAATCGAATTTTATGGTTTAGGTATCGAGAATATGATTTAGCACACTTAAAACTCGTTTTTGAGTTTTCTATTTATACTGTCTAGAAGTCGGTTCGATACGGCGTATCTAATGGGTTGGATACGACGTATTGGGGGTTTCTTAGAGTAGGGACCACGCTTGATATCTTCCATAATCTTCACATAATATATCTTCAATACGGCGTATTGGTCTTCTCTGGATACGACATATTGAGCTTGTTTCCTTCGTGGTGTTTGGTGAGTGCAAGCACGGATACGCCATATCTTCCTTGATGGATACGGCGTATTGGTAGTCAGAATCATTAATCTTTAAAATATCTTCGTTTAAGCTCCAGAATGCGCGCCTTTTGCTAATATTCACCAAGTACTCCATAATTAATGCAATTCTCAAATATAAACGATTAAGTAACAATTCTTTGCAATAACTATACAAAATGGGTTAATTACATGGGATAAATGATGCTAAAAAATAGACGTTATTTGATGTCATAAAGCACGCATCCAGTCAACCCCCGACAACCAATTGTCTACCGATTTTCCACAAATGATCAACCACCACTTCCTTAACATAACATATAGGTTGATCGTTTGATATAGTGCCTAAACAGAAAAGTTGGTTGCCATTACTTATACATAATTTTAATCGAGTGCAACAAACAAAATCAGAAGCTAATGCGAAGGGGTTTATATGTTAATGGCTTAAAATATGAGCCTATACAAATGTAACTTGATAACAGATGACACACACTCAGGTAATAAAGCTATTGCTGCAATGGAATCATATAACTAATGGAAAGTCAAAATTGGATAAAGAGCTTACCAAGCAAAAAAGATAGTTAACAGAATAAGTGTGAGTCGAAATGAAAATTTTCTCTGCAAGTTTGTTAAGGTCTGTAACTGCGTTTGACTTCCAGCAACCGTGTTAAATGGAGTAGGTTATTAAGACCCCCCCCTAAAAAAGCCATTTGTACCCTCCACCCCCTCCCCAAAAAAGCCATTTGTACCTTCCATCCCCCCTAATGGTTTTTTGATTTATTTATTTATTATTTATTTTTATAACATTGTTTATATTATAAAACTAAGAAATGAAAAGTGCGGAAAAAATATAAATTATAGCAAGTCAAAAGTATTAAACTAGCAAAAAGTACGGAACAAAAACTGCTAAAAAACTGTGTTGTACTGTAAACAGTGGATCAAAATGTGAGTGGAGGTTGTTGGAAGTACAATAAAAGGTGAGGCAGGGGTACCAATAGTAGTACCCGCTTTAAATATTTGTACATACATTGACTTTAGAGTACTAATTTAAGAAAAAAATTTCAACCCAATTCGACTTGTTTTAACCTATGCCAATAAACACCCAACCAATTTGAGTCGCCGATGTTATACAAATTAATAAGTGACAACGTAAGAAGTTATCGATGCCTGTGAACTACCAATTTGAGTCGCCGGTTCATATTTAAGGTATTACAATGCTAAAAAAAAGAAGTATTCCAGAGTATATTTTTTTAAATTATTTTTAATGTTTTTATACGTGTTAACTGCTTACATGTTAGTTTTTAACGACATGTAATAAATTGACCTACTTTATAACCCACCCACATAAACGCCTTTAGCTAAAAAGTGTTTGGAAATACAAAATACCGTTATGCATTCATTTAACAAACCTCAATCTGATGCGGATATTGCAAAACGCGGGAGTTTTACAATCCCTTAGGCAGGTACCTAATCGTTGTAGTGTAGTATAGGCAAGACTCGGAGGATTGATCGTTCTTTAGGGGAATAGTGAGGTAGGTTCGAATTGTACGTTATTAAGGTCTAAAGGTTAAAGAAGGATTATTTTTATGTTTTTATATTTTTATGAAAGCAAGTAAAATCTCGAGTTTTGAAAGGGGGTTTTAAACTAAGCAAAAACTAATCTAAATCTAAACTAAGTGCAAGAAAAGTAAAATGGCGAGAACTCTTATAGGTAAACAAACGTGCTCACTTAATCATGCACTACTCCCTAGTTGATTCCTCTAACTCATTGCTCGTCACCCTTGTTAGTGTAATGTGTAAGTATTTCCTTCAATTGCGAATTGGTCAGAAATGCATCTACGTGATCACCTAAGCGGACAGCTCCTGATGACGCTTTTCCCACCCAATAGTTAAACCATACGCATTAAACACTTAATTAACTATCTTATCAAACGTAAAGGCTTCATTTAGTTCCAATCATGGGTCACTAGACGTCTACGCTAATGTGATATCTTATAGCTAGTTTTCTAATTCATAACGTGCACACCACTAACAAAAAGCAACGAATTAGAGTTCACAACCAAGTTTCATGTAATTATAAGCGAACACATATAAATTTAGCCTAACATGTTAACAAAAAGAAAAGAAGAACAATTAATCATCAAACACATATACATATTCGAATGATTAAAGATTGAATCACTTATCTTCAAACCAACATGTGAGTATGTAAGCACAAGGGGCATAAAAAGCCCTAAAATTGTCTATAATGGCTCCACTATAGCTCTCCAAAGTTCTACACCTTAAGTGTTTGCATAAAAAGCCCTAAAATAGTATGTAATGTGACGCCATCACCCCAATCGACTTCTTCTTAGGGTTTCTTTTTTCCGACATAAGCTGACGCCGTCATAACTTCTGGTGACGCTATCACCTTGCAATTGTGACACAATCACTAACTTTTGGTGACGCCGTCTCCACACACTAAAGCGTCACAAAATTGATCTAAAACTTCACTTTCTAGGCACTTTGGTTAAAGGCGTCAGGGAGGGGGTGGTGAAGATGAAAAGTTGTATTTGTGCCTTGTTTCTTCCCGAATCGAGCCCAAGTAACGTGTATTCCATCCAAGTGCTTCCCAAATGCTAATTACGCAAAAAGAAGGATTTAGTCCAATAATATAGCATATTTGCATGATTTTAAGGGTTAAATGACCCCAAAAAAGTGTATAATATGACACATAATCAAAAATCCCTACACTTGGGATTTGATTGTCCTTAAGCGAATGAGCTATTCTACCTAATAAAAAGTAAAGTCGAGGGCATTTAACCTACTAAGTAAAGATAATTTATGGCACAACCAGATCAACCTTGTAATAAAAGCAAGAAAATCATATACTAGCACCTCACATAAGTGTTTGGATTCTCTCTTTCACTTGGGTGTATAATAAATTATAACAATATAAGAAACGAGAAAATTAACACTTACTGCCTGGCATAGCATATTGATTACCATAACCTTGATAAAGGATCAAACCTCCACCACTTTGGCATAATCACCTAGGAATTACTATCAAAGAGGTCTTTACAAGGGTTGTAATGTTAGGTGTAGGGTATGGAAAACATGGTAAGGGATATGGGGGATATTTTACTGGTGGCAAGTCAATTATTCACAAGATCACATGTATAAAGGCGTTGTTAAGCCAAGACTCGACAAAACTCTAACAATCATACAAAACTCTACATCAAACTCTTTCTTTTGTTTTCTCGACTCTTTATTGATTTAAACATAAGCAGGATGACAGTCCGTATATTCTATCAAAAAATATTTTTATTTTTTTCATTTTTTCTACTTTTTTTCGATTTTTTTCTTTTTCTCTTTTATATATATACACTTTTGTCTTGCCATCATGAATCTGCTAAAAATAAAATAATAATATACATGACTCGGGATTTATATTGACATCCTTACATGATAACGCTACAAATATACATATAATATCTCTCGTAAATGCGTAAATTATCTATATAAATGTATTAAATATCGTGCCCTTAGATACTTATTTGTATAATAGTTGTTTCAAGACCGAAGAATGCAAAAAGGACTTAAAACGCAATAGATATCCATTGAACACGTTAACGGTCGTCAAGAGAAGAATCTAGAACAAGAATAAAAAGAATAATAAATGAAGTAGTGCCAAGTGCGGCGCACTTTTCCTGAAGTACAACATACTTCAGGACAGGGAGAGAGAAATGAATGTTGTGATGAAGTACGATGCACTTTTTATAAAGTGCGGCGTACTTGGACATGCATTTATGAAGAATACATTGAAGTTAAGACCTTTCACTCATCTTTTGCAATAATGATTCCTCAAAGTTGAAGGCTATAAATAGGGACCTCTAGGCCAAGGATTTTCATATATCATATATCACAAACACAATAACAACACACACAACAAGAAGAATCAAGAGAAACCAAGTATTTTTGGGAGTTTAGTTGAACTTGCTCCTAAGTTCATCTAATCCCAGGTTTTAAGCAAGTAAGGAAGTATATTTTCGAAGAGTATAAGCAGTTGTGACAGAATTGTTCATAGTTCTTGGATGCAACTTGGATTAAATTTAGTTTTTGTGGAAGAACGCTTGTGAAACCATCACCGGTTGATCTTTGTAATTGGTACAATCTTATTTACCTTTTGAATATGATTACTACTGAGTTTATAATGTTCACAATGTGTTTTTCTTTCATGATTATGAAGTAGTTCTTTTATGTTTATTTAGGATAAATGAGAGTCGGGATATGAACATGATGAATAATAGTATTTTTTGGTAATAACAACGTTAAACTTGATGTTGGATTAATTAGATCTTTGTTAATAGCTTGATCTCTCATATAAAATGGATGTAGGTCGAAAGACTCCAATTTAGTGTTTGATTCTGTGTTGTTTGTCTATGACAATTCGGTACTTGTTTTGTGATAATTAACAAGTAAACCGTTTGTCAAACCCGAGTATAAAAATGTTTAATGCTCAATCTTATGTCTAACGAACTTGATCGAGAAAGTTTTGTCATTATTATTTCCAAACGTAAATCAATCTTAAAGCATTATATATTAAAGATTAAAGGCCGAAAAGATTCTCTTTTATATAAAATAGATAAACGCTTGAATGACTACCCATTTACTTAAGTGTTTATATCTTAATTCATGAGTTCATTATTATTTATATGTTCATCATCTTCGCTCTCGTCCCAAAATAAACATACCTTTTAATCACTTGAAATACAAAAGTAAATCGTGCTCTTTTGTCTTTAGATTCGTGACAAGTCTAAAGATATTTGTTTTGCAAAACTTATTTAACTTTTTGAGAACGTCAATCCCGTGGAACGACCTGGTCTTACCTTAAACCTATATTATATACGGGGTTATACTTTACCCGTGTGTTGGATGATCAACATCAATGAAACCTTTAGGTTGGCACACATACACGTCTTCTTTCAACGTACCATGCAGGAATGCAGTTTTCACGTCTATTTGGAATACAATGAACGATTTATGTGCAACATATGCCAAATATATCCTAATAGCTTCCATTCTAGAAACCGAAGTGAAGGATTCTTTGAAATCAGTTCCTTTCTCTTGGCGGTACCCTCTCACGACAAGACGAGTCTTGTTTCTGATGATCGTGTTTTCTTCATCATGCTTGTTTTTGAATAACCATTTTAGAGTAAGGGCTTTTACGTTGTCCAGCGGAGGAACCAACTCCCATACATCAAGCCGTTTGAATTGAAGAAGTTCTTCTTGCATTAAATCAATCCATACAAGATCGGTCATAGCCTGTTTGACATTTGATGGTTCCATAGTGCTTACAGTTAGGGCGTACATGCACATGTCTCCATCAGTTCTCAATTGATTTCTTGTCAAAACTTGTTGTGAGGGTTCTCCTATCACTTGTTCCAGAGGGTGATCCTTAGTCCACTGATATTCATGAGGTTATGGTTGATAAAAGGTATGCATGTTTGATGGATCCACATAGTGAGAAGAGGATTCAGCAGAATCTGTGGACATAGTAGCAAAAGGATTTACAAACATATTCTCATCGAGCATAGCATTTGAAACATTGTCAGCAACAATTTTAGGTTGGAGTGGAGCTTGATCATCTTGTTGCTGGACATGTTGTTGTTGTGGTTCGAGCTCGTCAACATCCTATGAAGAGTTTGGAATATCTACCACTTAAGAAGATGAATTAGTTAGGGTCAGCGCGGTGTCTGCTGTTTTTGTAGTTGCCGTTGGAGTCTAAAGAACTTGATGTGCTTGAGCAGAAGGAGAAGTTCTTGTTGTAGCCGACGGTTGACCACCAATATAATCATCATACATAGCTTCAAATAGTAAATCCAAATCACGTTCAGTTGGTTTTGAGAGTTCTGTTGAGGAGCATAATAAGATAGATCCTAAACTGATTTGTCCAGAAGTCATGCTTTGAAGCCCGGGTTTTGAACTGCGTTGTTCAAAAGCCATAACTGAAAGCTCATCAAAAGTGACGTTCATCGTCTCCATGATCTTCTTTGTCCTTAGGTTATATACTCTGTAAGCACATGAATTAGCAGAGTAGCCAATGAAAAATCCAATATCACCTTTTGCACAAAGCTTTCCAAGATCTTCTCGATCATTCTTGGAATAGCAGAGAGCCCTGAATACATGTAGAAGGAGATATATGGTTTTCTACCATTAATAAGCTCATATGGGGTTTTGTCAAATCGACGGTGAATGATGGAGCTGTTTTGAGTGTAGCACACAGTTTCAATTGCCTTAGCCCATAAGAATAACATAGCACACAAAAAATCAACATTGTTCTAGCAGCCTCTACTAACATTCGGTTTCTTCATTCCACGACTCCATTTTGCTGAGGAGTTCTCACAGAAGAAGATTGGTGAGAGATGCCAACATTGTCAAAGTATTCTTTAAGCACTTGATTCTTGAATTCTGTGCCGTTGTCGGTTCTTACAATAATGACTGAAGCTTGTAAAAGGACTTGAATTTTCTTTAGGAAAGTCTTAATCACATCTGGTGCTTCATCTTTTGATCTGAGAAAGTAAACCCACGTGTAACGAGAGTAGTCATCCACTATCACCAGAATATACTGCTTCCCATTTATGCTTTCGACTCTCATTGGACCACACAAATCCATATGAAGCAAGTGTAATCTCTGCTTAGAATTTAGAATAGGTTTGGGTGGGTGAGAAGCCTTTTTTCTTTTTCCTTGCTTACAAGTAGGACAAAGATATTCTTTATGATATTTTAAATTTGGAAGACCAATGACGAGATCATTTCTGGCAAGGTCATTGATGGTGTCAAAGTTAAGGTGGGATAATCGTTGATGCCATAACTAAGATTTGGTAGAAGTGGCTCGAGCAATGAGGCAAATTGGAGATGCAGAGGCCATTTCATAGAGATTGATAGTATAAAGGTTTGTTGTACGGTTTCCTTTTAACACATCCACTCCTTCAAGATTTTGAACATATCAAGTATTCCTTCGGAAAGTGACCTCTAAATCTAAATCACAAAACTGTCCAACCGAGAACAGGTTGTGCCCCAAGCCCTCAACGAAATAAACCCTTGTAATCAAAATATCCCCCCATTGAAGATCGCCATAACCCAGAATTGCAGCAATATGATCATTCCCAAAATGAACAGTTCCTAGAAACTTCCTGACGAAATTAATGAGAAGCTTTAAATTTTCGGTCATGTGCTTTTAACAACCCGAGTCGACGCACCATAAACAAATTTGGACAACCTTCCAAGAAAAGAGATAAAATTTGGAAACCATTTCCTAGAAGGTTCCTGAGAGTTAGAAGTACATGCATTATCACCATTAGAATTGTCAGATTGACACTTAGAGACCCTGGATTTTATTATTTTGCCATTACAATCGAAAATTCTTCCAGTTGGTGACCACCTACGGCAAATACTAGGTTCACTAGGTGTAGGTGAAGCAAGTCTTTCTTTTGAACCTACCTTATTAGGTTTCTTTACATTCGGCTTTTGTTTCTTTTGATTTTCAATGTTTGAAACATTAGCACTTTGTTTAGTATTACGAGAATTCATGTCATTCACATAAGTAAGCACACAAACATCATGATTAGCAGTGATTAAACATTGCTTACATATACCATAAATAACTTCATATTTATTATTCCAAATAGCAAGCTTAATGTTATTACATTCAGATGAAATATGTCTTTTATTCTTAGAAAGTAGTAAATTCCTATGGTGTTCTTCTACTTCAACTTCTTTATTCTTCAAGCCACTACTTTTAGACGCAGATTTGACCCTATCATTCTTTGTATTGCTCCTAGACTGTGGTCTTCTGGTCTTAGCAGTGTTGTCTACTCCCGTAGAAGATGAACCATTTGAATTAGAATTCATAGTTTTCTTATGAATGACACTTGGTTGAGAGACAGTGATTGGTTTTGTCCTAACGCTTACTCTAAGAGGTTTGTTAGGTATATGTTTTTCTTCCTTAGATGTCTTAAAAGGATTAATCCTAAACATTCCTAGGGCAATCACTTTGTTATTTTTTCACTATAGTGGATTCTCGTGTGGAAGGTGTCGAGTTTAAAGTGACTGGTTTAAGCAAATCATTTGTCTCATCACCCTTGAGAGAAACCATAGATTTTAGAAAAGGAGTTACATAATAAAGTTTTGGTTGAGAATAAGAAGAAGATGGGTTTCCTAAGATAGATAGCTTTGAAAACTGAGTATTCACCCTCGTACCTTTGGTTGTGTTCTTTTGTTCAGAAACCTTATCAAATAACTGGGCTCTTAACTTCGTATTTTCATAAATCATATCATTTAATTTGTTTTGCAAAGAGTCAGTTATTCCTTTTGTTTGAGCCCGTGTCACATTGATAGAGTCAAAGAGGTTCTTATAAGTGGTCTTAAGATGAGCATTTTCTTTTGCATAGCTCTTAACCTGAAACTCTAAAGACACGTTCTCATCCTCTAGTTTCTGAGACAAATGGTCAAGGGTATTTGATGCACACTGAGTATTACTACTCTTACCCTTAAGATCTCCCAACTGAGCTTGCAACCGTTTGATTTGGTGTTGCATGTCATTATAAGATATATCATATGAAATTTTATCATATTTGCATTCCACACATTTTTTTATACCAATCATTCCAAAGGGTAGCATATTCTTTTTCCTTTTTGATAATCCAAGATTCAAGTTTATCTTTCGTACGATCAAGCTCAGTTTGGAGATCGGATGTATCTACAATAGAATTATGTTGCACAATAGACATAATATCTTGACTGACAACTGATTTCAAGAGACATTCGTTTTCAATTTCCAAAACCTTTATCTTATCAAGAGAATCGTCAACTTCCTTTGTAAGAGATTTGAAGTCTCGAACAAATTTGGCTGCTTCTTTCACAAAGTGATTTTTGAAATTTTGTACCCTAAAGCCAACTTGGTTAACAATAGGAACAATTTCGTCTTTGAAAATCTTGTGAATCTCTTGACGAGTTGAGGATGACAGAATCATAATGTTTCCATTCATTCTATGCTTAACAACACGTTGAAGTGTCACGAGAGTGTCTTTTACCTCATTTAGGAATTTCCGGGCAACACTTGGAGTATCATCTGGAGATTCATCATCAGGTATTGAAAATGATTTTGAAACATTGGCCATTTTGGAATTATTTAAAAAATACACCTCATCACGTGACTTGGCCTTTTGAGAAACAAAAACCTCAGAAAGTGTAACATTCCGTATTTTCAGGTCATTTACGACGTCATATATTTTACTATTTTTTTTCTAATACGCGTTTACTTTTAATTCTTATTATATAGTAAAATCGCGTAAACTAAAAATCAACAATTAACGTAAACGGACACCAAACGAATTAAAGTTTTCGTCAAGCAAGCAATATATTATTTTTACGAAAGTAATAATCAACTTTTTATATTTTATTTTTATTGGTTACGTAAAACGTTTACGTTTCGCAATTAAATACATTTAGGCATACCCGGAAGCACCAAAACTTTTCTACGCTTCAATAAATACCCACTTTTATACCCAATACCCAAAAATTTAACATAATATCTTATACATGCATGTATACATCCGATTTATAGATAAGAAACACAAAGATATTTTTAGTTTGAAAAACATACTTCCTTAAAACCATGGGATAATCCCTTCTTTTTCCAACAAAGACCAAGGACTTCCATGTTTTACTCTAAGTGTCTTTGACTAGTCATTAGGGTATATAAGGCTTTAGCTAGTAATATTACACACACACTTCTCATTTTAAAGGTGAAAAACACAAAACTTTCTTCCCCCTCCTCTCTAGCTCACGGCAACCACAAGACCAACACCAAATCCATACCAAATTTTATTTAACACATTTACATACATTCCTACAACATATCTAAGATGTCCTAAGAAGATTTGAAGGCTTGGTTAAGTCTTTACAAGTGTTAAGCAAGAAAAATGGAAGATTAGGGTTTAGGGTTTCAAGATCTTGCAAGCTTGGGTTTATAATCTAAACAAGGGTTTAGATTGTGTTGGTTATCATATTACATCACCATAAGGTTATCTAAAACCCTTTATGTCTTTACATTTATCATTTTATGCATATATTGGTTCTATATGGCAAAATCACCATTAGGATGTTTTTAAACATGTAAAACATATTTTTGCTTGTGATTATAATTTTGTACACTTATTCATGTGTTATGTGGTTGAATATATCATGGACATAATAATATGTATGACATATGATAAAAAGGGTTGTGGAAAACTTGTGGTATTTTATTAAGTTGAAAAAGTATATAAAACAAGTTTATATATATGAATACCTAATTATTATTAAGGGGCTGTTTTGGTTCGAAATCCAAAGCATGGATTTTATGTTTTATAAAAATAGTACGTCTCATGACGATTCCAAAAAGGTAAGAAACTCAAAAAACCGATTTATAACGAAGGAGATACGACGATTACAAGTTTACGATAATTAATACTTTTATAAAAATAATTTTATAAAAAGTTACTGTTCATCAGGGACTTTATTTTTGGAAAAACATCATAAATAAATAGAACATTTAATTACGAGAACGTGCTCGAAAGAATCGCTAAAAACGGAGCTATAACGAATAAGTTACGACATTTACGAGATTTACGATAACTAAATCTATAAAAATAAATATATAACTGTTATGAACAGTAAAAATCACTATTCATCAGAAAACTCAGATTTTGAAAATGTTATATTTTGATAACTCGTCTTAATACGAAGGCGTGGACGTAAGAAACGAAAGAAACGGACTTAAAACGAGAAAGTTACGCCAGTTTTACTAAAGTATACTTATAAACGTTTTTACTTTATAAATATGATTTCACTAAAACGATTAGATGGTGATGTAGCTATATAGAATTATATGTGGTATTAGTTAATCAAAGTACTATATTACTAGGGAGTTTCATAATGAGGCCTCTTCGGGGTGGCGTATCGACGAGTTGTTGGATTTACGATTTAAAGTGTCCTAGCTCCTCATACGTCACTACATGACCTCTTAATTATGATAGCCCGAACGATAGTATGATGAGCTATACGACCTATAAATAATCAAAGTGTTTAGTACTTATACGACCTATATTGGATTAGGTTGCCTTCGGATTCCTTCGTGACGCATTTTTCTATTGTGAATACTTGTTGATTACCATTCACTCGAGGTGAGTTCATAGCCCCATTTCTATCTACTTGTTTTACAAACTCTACGGGGTGGAATTACATGCTTGTTTTACTACGGACACAAGTGTTTTAAAACTGTATGCTATTTCGTGATCATATTATTGCCTAAGTACCCTTGCCACTAAGTCCCCTTTTATCATGAACCGTGAGTTGCTATATTAGTAAGCGCGAGTGTTGTGGATAGATCTATCGGGACTGACAATCCCCACCTTTCTTTGGGGTCACAAGTTGACTCATGGTGCATTTAACATTTGAATAATACGTTGGTTGTTTGGCATCATCCTTTTTACTGCGTGGGGCATATATTACGATTACTTATTACGTGTTAAGGTTCGGTGTCATGAGCTTAGTGCAATAATACCTGTTTTTGGACTACTGAATATGATTCATGGTCTACTATTACTTAAATCTTGTGGTCCACTCTTTTACCGACAAACCTATGGATTCACTCAACCTTTGTGTTGACTTTTAGCATGTTTAATTTCAGGTCCTAAGGTATAAGCTTGGATGGGAGCCGTGATGGATATCAATGAAGATGGATTCTGTGTTTATTTAAATTCGATGCAACTTTTATCTATAAAAACTTAAGTCACCTTTTGGTAGTATGAAGCTTTTGTTTAATTAAAAACGCATGTGGAAATGTTTATGACTTTTAAAACATATGGGACCTAATGTATGAACTCTGATATTTTGCTATGGCATCGAATGAAATCTTATCTTAAAACGTCCATTTAAGGTTGTTTCCTATATCTTGATTGTTGTACTTTGACGTAGCACCCCATTGTTACCATTCCGCTGCTACCTGATTTTGGGGGTGTTACATAGATGTTGGTTGTACGGTTTGATTTCTAAAAATCAAAAGCTAAGAGTTTTGAAATAAATATTAAGGGGTGTTTGTTGGTTCGAACGTGGGTAGAGGGACACAAGGAAAAGACCATTTTATTATTTTGGACGTGATGGTTGAATAACATTTATATACTTAGTAGCTTATTTCTATTTTCGGCTTAAAATAAGCTTATACGGCTTATTTATGGACTTATTTATTTTGAATGAAAAAGGGAACAAAGGAAAAGTGATTTTGGTTAATACCTATTCTTGTCATATATTTACAGTTTATTATGATAGCTTATTTTAGGAACTTGAATAACTAATAGCTTATTAGCTTATTAAATAAGCAGTATGTTTGGTTTTTGGGCTTATAAAACCCACGGCCCAATAAGTCGCGGCTTATTGTGGACCTTATTGTGGTTCGGCTTATTTTCATGGATTTTGGTTATAGCTTATTTTGATATTTAAGAACTCGTGTAGCTTAACGGCTTAATAATAAGCTACGGATAGATTTTTATGGGCTTAAGAGGCCACGTCTCAATAAGCTAAGCCCAAACAATGGCTTAGTCTTGGTCCGTGAGCCTTGACTTCTTTCGTGGATTATTCGTTAGACTTATCTTCTTAATGGGCTTTATAATGGGCCTAAAAATGGGTTTTAAAACTAATAACAATATTTTGGACTACCAATGGGCCTCAAGAACCAATAAGCTAAAACTTGACATTTTGAAAGATAAAAGTGGACTTTTGGTAACGATTTATACTTATATATATTTGGATAGTCAAATAATCATTTGAAGAAAATGCGTCTTGATAAAAAATGCGAAATGTGGATTTTTAGTCGTTTTGTCGGAATTGATTTATTTAAGGGAAAGTGTTTGAATAACGAGGTTTAAAAACCTTGGAAACGTCTTATAAACGAACAGGTCATGCCAAAATTTCATAAAAGTATTATACTTAGAATATTTTACTAAAAACATAATTTCTTAGAAATCTGACAAAATACAAAATAATAAAATATTATTATGTTAATAAACCGACTAAAAGAGGAAAATATATTTTATAATTTTATAAATCTTAAAACATCTAATAATGATTTAGCGTAACTAAAACGTTACAATTAAACTAGGTAACTTAAGACTATCGGATAGGTTACCGAAACATATTTATTAATAACTATTATCAAAGTCTTGGTATTTTTACTCGTCTACTTTCTTAAAGTAGTATAAGCATATACTATCTAATATACATACTATGATATATCTTCTTCGAGTCTAAATCACCAACCATCACGCAACCAATAACATTAAAAGTTACCACACAACGCACATTTTGACTTCTATGCATCAACCCTAAACGTACATTTAAGAAACATATATCTAAATCAGACATTAACTTATTGGGTGGATCACTGTGGATTGCGACCACTATGAGATTCACATCTGTCAGATGGGATTGTAGATAGCGCTACAAGGATGATGTTGTTTGGTTATAGGTTTCAAGTTGGGGGGGGGGGGGTTGAGGTAGGGGGTGGTGTGGGGATTGGGAGTTATTGTGGTGGGGTAGTAGGGGATGGGATAGAGGGTGGGTAGGGGGGGGAGGGGTGTGGGAATATATATATGTGGTGCGGTGTTCTATATATATCTAGTTGTATTAAATGGTCGGAAGGTATGTATACTTGATGGTGCTGTGAGGTGGTGATTTCAGAGAGTGTGTATGGGTGAGTGGGGAGGGGTGGGTGTGAGGGGGACAGATATGTGCTTTGATAATACATTAATATGGTATCAAATGCAAATTATATTAATACACAGACTAGACGAACATTCACATACATGCTTGTCCGAAATAAATAGCACTGATGCAAAATTGGATTGTGAAATTTAGTGAATTAGTAAATTTGGGGTGGCGGGGGGGGGGGGGGGGGGGTGGTACGAGGCTCTAGGGGGGGGGGGGTAGGGGGGGGGGGGGGTATGGGGATAGGGGGGGGGGGGGGGGGGGGATGTTAGGGGTATGGATGTGTGATGGGAGTGAGCGAGATAGTATTGGTGATAGAAATTTTAGTGGGTTATGGTATGAAATAAAAAGATTAAAGCTAATAAAATTAAAATGAACAACGGAGATATTAACAAAACCGCTATCGAAACACTATCACCAACAGACAAGAACAGGAGGCAGGGAGAGACTGCCGGGGGGGGGTGAGGGGGGGGCCTGATGGTGCTGGGCAGGGGGGGGGGCCCGGCAGGGGGCCGGGGGGGGAGGGTTAGAGGTTGAGGTGCTGTCAGTGAAATCTTACCAATGAGGGTGTGCGGGCAGGGGGGGGGGGACGGGGGGTTTCAAACTCTCGGGGGGGGGGGGGGGGGGGGGGGGGGGGGGGGGGGGGGGGTGTACCGGCGCAGAGTGTGGAAGAGGATGCTGGTGCGGGGGGGTCCGATAAGAGGTGGAGTGGAGGGGGGGCGGAGATGTGGGAAGGTGGGCCTTGGGTCAAGGGGAGTGGTGAGGAAGGGGAGGATTTGGGGAGCGTGGTGTGTGGTGTGACGTGTATCGACGCTATAGTGTGTAGTAGAGACATGACTCACGCAAGTTGTTCTCGTGTGGGGTGATGTGAGTTAGGATGGGGTGTCTGATGTGCTGGTGGTGTGTGCAAGTGTGTGTTGGAGGTGCGAGAGAGTGGGGAGGGGGTGGGTGTATTGTGCGAGAACGAAGATGTGATGTGCGTATGGGTTGGGAGGTTAGGTGGGGTGGGGTGGTGTTGATTGGATGGTAGTGTGTGTGGGGGGTAGGGGTGTTGTGGTGGGGATATAGCAGATGTCAGAGAAGAGCACTTTTGAGTGTATCTGGAAAGTCTTCGTCTGTGTCAGACAGGAAATTTTGGACGTTCATATATCTGTACAGGTATTTTTTTGGTTTTATTGTCCGCTTTGATTTGTGGATATATGGCTCGGTAATAATCTGAGCGCATCGATGTCACTATCTCTCTGCTAATCACAAAAGACATGGAGGGGTGAGTGGGTGTGAGTCGAGCCTGAGAGAGGAATGAGTTTTAGGAGAGGGGGAAGGGGAATAGTATCTGTTTTCAATTTAGTGATTAAAACAATTTAAGTAAACGGCACACACTACCTGCATCCTCTTATCTGGGAGATGGGTCCTAGAGAATTTTTCTTATCCTCGCGTAAGAAGCAGACACATACCGTAATGGATAACTGAGTGATTCATTTTGTATGAAACAGTGGTTGTAAGTTAAGATTCTTTTAAGTATCTAAGGATATTGAGGGATTCGTAGCATCTATCTTTTAGATGAGCACACGCTATGCGTTGGTGACGCTTGTATCCTCTTGATTCTGGTGGCTAGTGGGATAGTTAGTAAGAGTTTTGAGTATCGTATTCATATTAGTACTATTATACATTCATGAAAGCTCTTTTTTAAGGTGCGCATATTTTTGGGCGTGCCTGAGAGAGTAAAATGTAACAACAACAAACGCATATCCTCTAGGAAACAGTAGCTACGAAGTAGATTAGCAGACGAAAAAGGGTCCGTTAGCACCAATACCATTTTACGTAGTTGCACCTTAGTCTTGTTAAATCACGTGTTCAAAATAGAATTGTTGCCAACCCGACTAGGAAGTTTTGATGTTATCATTAGAATGGATTGGTTGGCATACCACCGAGCTCTCATTGATTGTTATGAGAAGATTGTCCATATTCCTCCTTAGCAAATGCAAGATTCTGAAGTTCAAGGCAAGAGGCCGAAAAAGGATCTTTGTTCCTTTGCATGTATCAAGGATATTGAGAAAAAGCTTGATGACAATACGTGTTGTCCGAGACGTTCCCCTGATGTATTTCCAGACATCTTTAGGTTTACCTCTGTGCCGAGAGTAGAATGTATCGCATTGATATCTGATTCCAGGCGCATTCGCCAGTTGTAAGATCTCCATACCACCGGTTTTGGCACCCTTCAGAAATGTTAGAATTGTCAAACCAGCTCAAAGAACTTTAAAGACGGGGATGTTAGATTCGACCAAGTACACTCACCATGGGGACACTCCCCGTATGGACCTGACGAAATTGTGGTCTATTTGTGATGCATCAAAAACAAGTTTTTTGAGCGTCTGTTGCATCGGGGCAAAGTTTATAGCATATGCGTCAAGACAGATGAAGAAGCATGAGAAAAAATTATACCACTTATGACCTAGAATTGGGTGGCGTGGTGTTCGCGACATAATATCTTGGATACATTGTCTTTAATGGGACGAAAAGTGTTTATCTACACTGACCAAAAGAGTCTCTGGTACATATTTAACCAAAAGATTTAAAATATGCGCCAAAGGCGGTGGGATCGAGCTACTCCAGTGACTACGAGTGTGAGATCAAATACCACTCGGGTAAGGCGATGTATTGGGCAAAGCCTCGATCATAAAGAAAGACTCAAGCCAAGACAGTACTGTTTATGGAATTACTATTCATTCTATAGTTAAGACTAAGAATTTTGAAAGCGCATACTAAGCTTCCAGGGATCTCAAAGCCCCAACAGAATGCTATTAGAGGATTAAGAAAGTACACTTTGAGCAACGAGAGGATGGGTGAAATTTACTTCTTTTGATCATATTTGGATTCCTATCAGTTGGTGGTGTAAGGAAAATAATCATAGGATGAAGCTCATACTTCTAGATATTCATTACATTTGGTTCGGAAAAGAAATGTACTATGATCTGAGAGACTTGTATGGTGGCCTGGATGAAGAGAGACATTGCAGAGTACGATAAGCAGATGTCTTACGTGATCTAGAGATTAAAGCCGAACATCCAACACCCTCAGGATTCTTCAGCAAACCATAACATCCTAAGTGGAAATAGTAAAAGATAACGATGGACATTGTCACAAAGTAGCCAAACGTAGCAGTGGTCATGATAACGATTTGGGTCGTTTGTGGATAGATTGACTAAGTCGGCTTACTTCTTACCTATTCATGAAGACTACAAGACGGAGAAGTTAGCAAAGATTAATACGCAATGAGATCGTTAACAAACATGGGTGGTGTCCGGTGTCAATCATATTGGACCGTGATGGTCGAATTTCATGATCACACTTATGGCAAGACTTTTAGGAAGCGTAGGGTACGAGATTAGACATGAGTACGGCTTAACAAAAAAAAAAAAAAAAAAAAAAAAAAAAAAAAAAAAAAAAAAAAAAAAAAAAAAAAAAAAAAAAACCAAAAAAATAAAAAAAAAAAAATAACCACTCTTCAGACCGAAGTCAGAGTGACGTACTATTTATAATGTTGGAGATAGCTTTGAGCTTGTGTTATGTATTTTGGTGGCAGTTGGGATACTCATCCTCCATAGATTAAGTTTTTCCTATAATAACAGTTACCACACAAGCATTAAGTTTGCACCATTCCGAGGCCTCTGTAACGGTCGAAAATGTAGATCCCGACCGTGATATGGACTGAAAGTTGGGAGAAAGTCAGCATATTGGACCAGAAATTGTGTAAGAAACGACCTGAAAAGATTGTTCAAATTAAGGAAAGATGGAATACTGCTAGGAGTCGCCCAGAAAGTTATACTGATAAGAGGCTTGAAATCTCTTGAAGCAAAGTTGGATAGCCGAGTGTTTACTTAAGTTATCTCCATGGAAGGGAGTGTACGATTTGGTAAGAAAAGGGAAGCTAGCCACCATTGATAAGTGGACCATTTGGAAATCGTGGATAAGCGTGTTTAACTGGGGCTTATTCGGCTGAAGTTACCCTAGGAGAAAGCTATGTCCACGACACGTTACATTGTTTATCGAACGCTACAATAAATGCTTGGCCGAGCCAAATGTTCAAGTACCTTTGGGAAGAGATCGAGATTTGAATGAAAATCTGCGATTGTGTAAGAACCTATAGCATCGAAAGTGGGATTTGAAGAAGCTAAAGCAAAGATGAATCAGCAATGTCAAAGTTAGTTGGGAACTACTGCACGGGCATAGGAGCATGAGTATAACCTGGAACATGAAAGACCAATTCACGGAAGAAATAGCCTCAATCTCTTCTCAGGAAATCGTACCCTCCATCAGGTTAAGCAACCGAGATCCTTGAGGACCAAGGCTCTCTCTAACCGGGGGAGACTGTAACATTCCGTATTTTAGTCATTTACAACGTCATATATTTCACTAATTATTTTTTTTCTTTCTCGTACGTGTTTACTTTTAATTTATATTATTAAGTTAAATCGCGTAAGCTATAAATTAATAATTAACGTAAACGGACACCAAACGAATAAAAAGGTTTTCGTCAAGCTAGCAATATATCATTATTGAACGAAAGGTAATAATAAACTTTTATATATTTTAATTTTAAATTGTTTTGCGAAAAACGTTTACGTTTCGCAATTAAATACATTTAGGCATACCCGGAAGCACCAAAACATTTCTACGCTTCAACAAATACCCACAATTTGTAACCCAAAACCCAAAAATTACAAAATTATTTAGTAATACAGGTGAGTGGTCGGCTAGGTAAAAGAACTCAAGAGATATTACTAGTTTGAAAAACACATTCCTTAAATTACAGAGAAGTTCGACATCCTTTTAGGGAACCAAGAACCAAGACTTTCCCATAATTCCTCTCTATTTGTGTCTATATATGTATCTATTCCTTATTCATCAAGCTACAATAGAATAAAATGCCTAAACTAGAAAGGATACACACACATCTCTCATTTCCTTGGTGAAACAAAGCAAAATCTCTCCCTCCTCCTCTCCTAGCTCACGGCACAACACAAAACAACACCCAATCCATACAAAATTTTATTTACAACAATTCACACATACACACAAACCTATCTCCGACCAACTAATATGGTTATGAAGGTTAGGTTAAGTAATTTCAATGTGTAGAGAGCAAAAGAAAGTGAAATTAGGGTTTTTTTGGAAAGTTAAGGTTTCAATCTTGCAAGCTTCATTTAAAAACTAAAACAAAGTTTAGATTATATTTCTCATCATCAATTATACCACTATAGAGTGTTATCTATAAACCTTTATGTCCTTTACTTTTATCATTTTTATTGTTTACATGTTCTATAATAACAAATCACCATTTAGGGTTTAAACATGTAAATAGATAACTTACTTGTATTTATATTTTAGTACATACTTTTCATAGATATGTATTGGTAATTCATGGAATAAAGAGATTAAAGTATGGTTTAACATGTTGGTTTGAAGTGGAAAATTTTAAGTGATAAACTAGTGATTAAAAGTTATTTAAGGAAAAAGATTAGTGATTTCATAGAGATAAAAGGCAATTGTGTGCTAATATATAGTTTCGTGTTTTTAGACAGTATGTTTTACATTTTATAAAGATAATACACCTCATGACGATTCCAAAATGATAAGAAACTCGAAAAACTGATTTATAACGAAAAAGATACGAAATTTACTTTCTGACCAAGAATACTCGGAGGAAGAAGTTACAGAAACAATGGTGGAAAATATGGAGCAATACATGAGCAAAACCCGAGCTGACTATGGATCAGGAGTTGTTAGGCCCAAAATTGAAGACAAGGATAACTTTGAACTAAAGGGCCAATTTCTCAAGGAACTACGTACTAACACCTTCAGTGGTTCGGATCATGAAGATGCGAACCAACACATTGAGAAAGTTCTCGAGATCGTGGATCTATTCCACATTCCTAATATTACTATAGACCAAGTGATGCTTAAAGCCTTCCCACGTCCCTTACCGGAGCCGCAAGTCGATGGCTAAGAAACAAACCAACTGGTTCGATTACAACCTGGGAAGATCTGAAGACTAAGTTTCTAAGCAAATATTTCCCACCTGCTCGTACTACAAAGAAAATGGAGGAAATCAACAACTTTCAACAAGAGCCGGATGAAAACCTCTATCAAGCTTGGGAACGATTTAAAGAGCTCTTGATGAAGTGTCCTCAATACTATTTAACAGAGATGCAGGAGGTAGTCTTGTTCTATAATGGATTGGATGTTCCAACTCGACAAATTCTTGATTCAAGAGGTGCCATACCATCAAAGACTGTCGATGACGCAAAAACAGCCATCCAAGAAATGGCTGAATACTCTCAAAAATGGCACAATGGAACATCAAGAGCAAGAAGTACTGATAACATCAAATATTTAATACTTTTTGGTGACAAAATACCCTCTAAAATACCTGCAAATGTTTCACTAACACTCAAAAATGAGATATTTTCTATTGTTTTATAGTTTTCAGGTGAAATACAGGAAAGTGACAAGAAACAAGGAAAAAAGGACTTAAAGTGTAAATTCTGAAGAATGTTACGGCGTAACACCAAAAATGGTTACGCCGTAACATAGATTAAGCAAGTACGATGATCAAGGAAGACTTTACGGCGTAACACCATATCTAGTTACGCCGTACCCCTATATTTGGAAGGAAATCTCGTCAAAGTTATCGTTACGGCGTAACACCTTATCCAGTTGCGCCTTAACCATGAAGATCCACAAATATGGAATGAAGATCACGTACATATAGAAGTTATATGAAGGTTACGGCGTAACACCATATCTGGTTATGCCGTAACAGCTGCTTAAATATGAAATGCCGTGTATGATGGTTACGGCGTAACACATTTATTGGTTACGTCGTACCAAGTTCGATATCTATAAATAGAGGCCTTATTCAAGCTATTTTGACATCACTTCCTCCATAGCCAATTAGAGAGGCAACAAAGGCTTCCAACCTTCAAAGAATTCCACCAGGAGTCCGGAGATCACACTTTACTTATTTTTTGTATTTTATCGATCAAAATACGAATACTCTAAGAATTATGAGTTTTCAATATATGATTTCTTCTATCTCTTACTATGTTACCGTTACCACGAGCGGCTAAGCATTTAAAGTGCTGGCCTAGTTATGTAATTACTTTTGTTATGATTGTTTCTTGTTAAATTATGGTTTCATTAGATATTCCTTGACTATCGTGTAACCATGGGTTTTGCTAGTACGGGTGGTTTGGACCTAGCTTGCCTCATTAATAGATTATCTTGTCATAATGGCATCCAATGGGTACTAGGGAGGATCACTAACTCTTTACCTGATGTAGGAACTGATCGGTCACTGCACTTATCACTCAATACTTAAAAAGCACAGGAACTCTTTCAGAGGGGTTAATAACCTTTATAGGTTATTAGATATGTTTTGGGAAAAGTTGGGATTAATCACTGCAACCTGGATAACCTATCTTCCAGATGATTTGGGACTGATTCGGAATCGCAGGGAGTATAGGATAGACTGTATATGCACATTCAAGTCTATCGACCTTAGAAACCAGTAATGAAACCATAGTTTAACATTGCACAAGAAAGTGTCTTCATAACAATAGTAATGAAGTAACTAGGTTAGCACATTTTCTCTCTTGATATCTCTGATCCTTTTACTTTTCAGTTATTTATTTTATTGTTTTTCTTTTTTTTTTCAATTAAAATCAAAAACCATTTTCTAAACGTGGCATTTCAAATTAAAACTAATTACACCTTAGCTCTTGGGATGACCTCGGATTTACCATTCTATACTACTCACGATCGGGTTCTCTGCCCGTTAGTGCGTCGTTAGGTAGATCGAGTTTTATAAATTTAAAACTTGATAAAAAATATATTTTAAAAGAAAATACGCATCAAGTTTTTGGCGCTGTTACTAGAGAGCTAAAAATTAGAATTAATTTGATTATTTGATTATTTCTCTTCTTTTTCTCAACTCTATATCTGCAGGAACCATGGCTGGAGTAGACATCGATACTCTCACTATGGAGCAATACCTAGCATTGTCACGAGAAAACCAGGCACCGGGCGTGGTTAAATCCAAAATCGGAGGCAATGTTAATTTCGAAATCAAGAGTCAGTTCATGCCTGAACTAAGGGAAGACACTTTATCCGGGAACAAAGACGAGGATGCTCACGATCACATTGATCGGGTCCCCAGCATCATTGGTTTATTTAATATTCTTGGAGTCACTAAAGACGCAATCATGCTCTGAGTTTTTCCCTTCACTCTTACTAGATCTGCAAAAATATAGGTGGACAGACTCGCCCCAAGAACTATCAATACTTGGGATCTTCTCAAAAAATCCTTTATCCAATGGTACTGCCCACCTTCCATAACCGCAAAGCAGCTTTAAGATATTCACAACTTCAAGCAAGAAGGAGACGAATCATAATACCAGGCCTGGGAGCGGTATAATGACCTGCTATACAAATGCCCTACTCATGACATATATAGTCATCAAAAGGTAAACATTTTTTATAAGGGTTTGAGCGCTATGAACCTTCAATTGCTTGATTCATAGGGACCCATCCCCGGGATGAGACCAGCCGAAGCTCTCACAGCAATTTAGAAAATGGCTAACCATTCTCAAAAATGGTACGACAGCACAACAAGCAAGAATATCAGGAGCAGTAGTAGCAATGATGGACTAGCTGCTTTAGTTAGCAAGTTGGATAATCTAGGAAGAGACATAAAGAAACTAAAGGAAAGTGTTCATGCAATCCAGGTTGGATGCTAAATTTGCGAAGGACCTCACCTCGACAAGGATTGTCCTCTTAACGAGGAAGTTAAACAAGTGGAAGAGGTCAGATATGGGGAATTTGGACGAACAACGCCTTTTAACAGGAATAATGGAGGAAAGTTTCGTGTAGGACCACTTGGATACTACACCAAGATTGATAATCATCCACCATATGGCGAAAAGAGGCAGAGCTTAGAAGAATTATTAGCTAAGCATCAAGAGGAATCTGCTCGAAGAAGTACTGAAATGGAGGTGTGGATTAAAAAGCTTAAAGAAAATGCCGAGATTAACACGAGGAACCAAGATGCCTCACTTAAAAACTTAGAAACCCATATCGAGCAATTAACCAAAGAACTCCGTTCCAGGAAGGAAAAATCTGAACAAGCAAAGGTAGTAATTGTTGAAAATAAAGGACTCAGTTCTCCTAAGAAACGTAAGAATCTACATGGAATATGCTTCCTCTCTGACTCTCATAAAGAAAACACCATTGATCAACTACCTATGAAGGAATCTAATCTAGGACATTTCACGCTTCCCTGCACTATTGGTAACTTTAACTTTTATGCTATGGCTGATTTAGGAGCCAGTGTGAATGTTCTACCTAGGAATATTTTTGAGTATTTAGGATGATGAAACCTTAGTGAAACTGAGATGCTAGTGGAAATGGCTGATATGAGAAAAAAGGCACCACTTGGGATAGTTAAAGACATACTTGTAAAAATTAATAAATTCCTGTTTCCATCCGACTTTATAATTCTAGATCAAACCCTCAATTTGACTGTTATTTTGGGAAGACCCTTTTTGGCCACTATTCACGCCTAAATTAGTGTTCTTGAAAAAGAGATATCAATGGGGATAGGAGAAAAAGGGTAACGTTTGACATAAATAGGAATGACCCTAATTTTGCCCCTATGGAGGGAATCTTTATGTTAAACTCAGTTAACACTGACGAACCAATCACTAAAAGATTAAAGATAAGTAATGACACGACTACAACACATTTTTGTAAACCGATTATACAAGAATGTGATAAGGACTTTAAGGCCTGGCCATCCTGTAGCCCGTTCAGGAACGAATGTGATAGGGGGCATGAAATTTATAGAATCAATGAGCTTAGTGAAACAAAATATTGGTTCTTCCCTAATAACTACAAAAGGAAGGAAATGAAAGGAGATGGGGTATCATTTCCAAACTTTTTAATAATAAGATATGGTAGTTGTCAGGTTGAGGATCCTGTTTGGATCAAAAGGTATTCAGAATGATGTAATGAAAATTCTCATGATAAGAAACCTAGGCCTAGAGACTACACTTTCAAAGAGTAGGTGAAGCTTAAGAAAGGGCACCTAGATATAAGTAAATCAGTTAGGAAAGATTTATTTAGATTATGGGTGATTGATAAATCTACCGAGGCATTAGATTCTGATGAAGACCCTTTTGGAATATGTTTAGATGAATACAATTGGGTATTCCCTAAAGAAATCAAACAACTTGCCGATGAATACAAAATAAAAATTAGAGAAAAATGGCAAGTTCTTGAAGAAATATGGACAAAATGTAAAAGAGCTCGAAGTAAGGATAAAGATTGATGGTATGATTGAGGTATGAGGATGAAGAAAAAACAGAATTAGGTAATGAAGATTACAATCCACCAATAGTGCATACAAAAACATTTGAAGTGACAAAATATAAGTTTAACAATGGATGTAGCTTCATATGTGTTAGTGGCAAAAGTAATGAAACCCTGTCATTGGGAAGAAAAAATGGATCAAGGTTTAGGAAAATGATAATGGAGGAAATGGAAGAAACCCTCAGGGATGATGGAGAGGACTCTGTCGATGAAACGTAGCATGAGCATGAGTCTAACTTAAAGACTCATTAATAAACAAAAGTGCTTTTCGGGAGACAACCCATCTTTTATTTAATAAAATTTCTTTCTGCATTAGTTGGTTTGCATGTTTCTTACTTTGTTTTGCAGAATCCAGAAGTTAAGAGGCAATTCTTAAGACCGGCTTTACTCATAATCATTTGGAAACTCTGCTGAAATTGCAGTAGTTACGGCGTAACCACTACAATTATGACGTAACCCATTTTAAGGTTACGCCGTAACACCTTAAAAACTTAAAATTTTTACCATTTGATTACGACATAACCACTATGGTTACGCCGTAACCTCCTTCTGAAATCTTAAAATTTTAAGTTTTAAACATGTCTAAACCTTGTATATGTAATTGGACTTTGTGGGTATGTTCTCTGGAAGCTCTCACAAGACTAAACTTGTCCACTTGGGCCACCAAGTGGTTTAAAAGGCTTTTGCATATGCTAAATGCAACCGTGATTCCTACAAAAGTGAGTTAGATTTGTATTTCATGTATACTTCATAATTCTTGTAGAATGGTTTTATGCTTGGGTTTGTTTCTGTGATCACAGGGGATAAAGAGCTTGCTGGAAGGTGGAGATATTGATTTCCGCCTAATTTCAAATTTCAAAGCAATGCTCAAGGAGTTTCTTGTCTTAATTCTACTCTTTTCTTATTATTTTATTTCCTTAATGTACAATAGGGACATTATACAAATCAAGTGGGGGGGGAGGGGGGAGGGATGGGAGTAGAATTAATACTTGACGTATGTTTTGCCTTCGATTTTCTAGTTTTCTTTAAAAATTATGCCAATTTTAAAAA
This sequence comes from Tanacetum coccineum, assembly GCA_026074375.1. NCBI lineage: Eukaryota > Viridiplantae > Streptophyta > Magnoliopsida > Asterales > Asteraceae > Tanacetum > Tanacetum coccineum. Next base: position 21,645 of record BQNB010015324.1, on the reverse strand, counting down.
TTTTGACAAAATTTTCTTAAATAACTAGAATTAATCTTTGCCGAATGCAAATTACCCTTTATTACTATTTGGTGAGATTTAAGCCTAATATTCTGTTTCATCATATTACTCAAAAATCCACCAAAATATTGAGTGTGCCGGTAGTATTGTAGACTTTAGAACTTGGCATGTACATCATTTCGAGACCTAATTAATTAGCAGGAATAGATAGTTTAAGAAGGCAACACTTAGGAAATTACCCAAATAGCTTATATGTGTGCGTTTATCGACTTGTTACACTGACTTGTCGACCTCCCGTGATAAGCCCTTTTGTTGCACTCATTATTAGTGCGAGATACCCCTAGATCACCCATGTTGAGCCAATCTATGTTTTCACCCAACTCTAAATGTTTCGTTATACCATTTCACCTTAGCCTACCTTGTAGTCTTTATTTTCTTTGTGTTGAAATCTTTGGCTACTTAAGTCCATGGTTCGGGGGAATGGGAACAAAAATTATATACTTTCGTAGAAGACCAATCAGTTATGATCTATCAAGACCCCCTTGTACCACCACTTTCGACATTGTTTATCTCAAGTGAGGGGTGTACGTGTAATATCGAATATTACAGGGGCAATAATTAAAGATATAAACCCCTGTAGCATTTGCATATTTACCATGAAGAAAAGAGGGTGCAACAAAAGGCCACCCATGTGCTAAAAATGTAAAGATGATGCAAAAATAAAAAATATAAAAATATAAAAAATGGAGCTAATAGCCCATAATTGCACCAAAACATCTCTGTAAAATAGAGCTAGTAGCCCATTATTACACCAAATCCTACCGATACTTATGAAGAATGGAGCTAGTAGCCCATTATTGAAGATCAGATTTTTAGACTTTGACTTTTGGACCCATGAATGGACAGTAGCTAGTTACGACAACCATAGATTATTTTAGACTATTTGTTTTGTGTTTTTATTAACAACCATGACATATTCTGTGGGATCTAGTTATTACTTTTATCCAAAGTAAAATTCAAAACCTTCCCGAGTCGTATCCCGACGAGGTGCGAATTAAGAATCAAGGTTAAGTTCGTGATCGCGTGATTTGAATGATTTTAAAAGATTTTGATTTTGGTTTCTATAACTACTAATGAAAATGCAAATAACATGTAAAGGCAAGCAACAATTAAGAAACCAAATTTAAGCATAAAACGTTAACGAGAATTAAAAAAAATGCGGACATTTAAGTAAGTATATCAAATTAGCTCCTAAAATGTGTTTTTTATTTTTTATTTAATCCTAAATGACTTAAATATAATTTAGAGAAAAGAATTATATTTTTTGATTTTTATTTTATTTATTACGAATTAAAAACTATTTTAATCAAGAAAATTAATTAAAAATACTAAACTAATTTATAAAAATTCTAAAAAAATTACTGAAAGTACTTTAAACTATGACTAATGCAAAAAAATTAAAACTGCTAAAATAGGCCTTATAAATAAGCCCAAAAAAAATTCAATTTAAGAATATAAGCAAACTGAAAAAATGCCTTTAAGAAATTAATGTTGCAAGACTTGTTTGAAAAAGACCCAAAGGCGAGTTGGTTTAGCGTGTGTATGTTGTGAGGTGTTGGTGTATGAAGGGAGAGGTCACAGGTTCGAAACCTGTGGTCATCTCTTTTTGGAAAAACATTTTTTTTCGTTTTAGATTTTTGAAAAAGCTAGATAACATGACAATAAGCAGATTTAATAAAAGGGACTAATTTTGAAACTTAATAATAAGCTCAGAAAAAGCTATGAAAGAAGACAGTTTAGCTTAAAAAGTCTAATGACTTAAGCTAAAACTGTTCTAGCATTTTGGGTACAATAAGCTAAAAGAAAAAAAAACTAATAAGCTGACAACTGATAACTACTAAGACTTAATAAGCTAAGTTGACAAAGATTAAGCAAACCAATTGAGCTGAAAAGCTCTTATAAGCTGAAATGACTTATGACTAAAATTAATGGTTTTAAAATAGAAAATGGCTAACTTTGAGCTTAATTTCAGACCTAATAAGCACTTTGAAACAAGGTGTAAACCAAAAACAAATGAAGTTTGATGTGTAAAGAGCTTGTATTCCAAAAATCAGACTTCAAATAAAACTAAATCTAATCTAAATATGATTTTGAAAACTTGACTTTTCACTTTTGAGAATGGAACTTGAAAGCTTTGACCGAATTAAGACTTCAAACCGAATGGCAATTGCTATCATATTAGCTATTTATCTACTGCTATTTTGAGACTCAAACAGCCCTTAAATTTGACATCAACTAGCAACTTCAAAAGATCAAATGATTCCAACAATTTAAATAGGCTATTCTCTCACAAATTCAAACTATAGACACAACAACCCTAAACTTTAAATTTTAGATTTTAAAATCTGAATTAAACTATCATTTAGACTAAATTTAGACAAGTTAAAACTGATTTGAGATGCAAAAGTGATCCAGCAGTACTAACTCAAGTTAGTACTGCTTGATCCAAACACCCATTTTAAAAGTTGATTTTTCCATTTTTAAGCTACAAAAAGTTGATTTAAGCTCAAATTTATAAAAACAGAAAGACTATTAAGCAAATTAAGTATAACTAAGCATAAACTAAGGACAAACAAAGACTTATTAATAAGCCAAACTTATAAGCTACAATAACTAAAAATTAGGACATATTATAAGAAATTGCAAGTTAAGTCTAATTTAAACTAACACTTGAACATATTCAGCAAAAATATAACTAAATAAGCAAAACTTAAGCATCAATAAGCACAGATTAAGTAGGAATAAGCAAGCAATAAGCAGAAACAATAAATAGGGTTGAAATAAGAAAAGTGAAACTTACAATTGCCTTTGCTTAAACAAGGCTAAACTGCTCTTTAGAGGTTATCTACAAAGCTCCAGCTTATCTTATGATAAGCTGGTAAGTCCATAAGCCCATCCTTGTCTGGCTTATCATCCAAATTTTAAGCTGAGGTGTTTAGGGGAGGATTTAAGTAGCTAAAAGTTCAATAAGTGAAAGCTTTGAAAAAGGTTACTGATTGAAAGTAAAACAGTAAGAGTGAAAGCTTATGAGTTTATTAAGTATGATCCTAAAGCATTTTGAACAATTTTTGCATAATAAGTAAAACAAATTTGAAGACAGAAATTGAAATAAACTTGAATTTTATTAAAAACTGAAAGAGTTACAGAGCTTGAAAAGGAAATTACAGAGAATTAAATGACAATAAGCTAAAAAAACTACAATAAGCTAGATTAAGCTAAAATCCTACTCTAATCCTACTCCTAGATGATGAATTCTATGAGTGAAGCCTCCTTCTATAGCAGTGGTAAGAAACCTTCTACCTTTGATCGTCCCACAGCTTTAATCTTGGCCCCTCATCAATAACCGCCTTTCAATTCATATATTTTGAGCCGTTGGATGAAGTGACGTCCATCATCCAATAGAAAAGCTGGGGATTGCCAGCATAGGGGACATGGTAAGATGTTAGACGTATCAGAATTATGCTTCAAGAAGTACTTGATGTGTGTGATTGGGAGGATTTCACCATGCGATGTGGTGAAAGTAAAATGGGAGGGAAATGAGGAAGAGGTACAGTAATTTTGACCTTGACCCCTGTGATGTTGACCAAACGGTTTTATAAATTGTTTTCGGGACTTGGGCCTTGAAATTACGATTTGGGCCTGGATTATAGGTTAAGGTTTATAGATAATGGATTAAGGCTTAATGGCTTAATGGTTTAGGTTTATAAACTAATGGGCTGACCCGACCTATTAAAATAAGTACGGGTTGGTCCATAGAAGATGGGTACGCTTTCGGCTTTGGTATTTTCGCGCTTTTTCCATTCCCATGTCTGGCTTTGTCCATTTTTGCTTTATTTTTGTCCTTTTGTAGAATACCCGATACCTGCAAGACACAATTTGCAAAACAAGCAAATACAATGCATTTTTATGTGTTTTTAAGCACATAAAAATAATTAGGTAAAAGGTATGTGTATTTAAGCACATACCAGACAACCTTAGATTACTTTAGACTATTTGTTTTGTGTTTTCATTATCAACCATTAAATGTGCATCCTATGTCTATCCTAACTTTATCGCACCCTTTAAAAATAATACCCTTGTTGGCCTTTGTGAGTTATTTAGCCCTAATATCTAAAGGTTGCAGTTTTGTGTACTTTCTTAGCTTATGATAGATACATGCTATGACTATGCAATTGAGCGACCACCTCGAAATGAACACTTTCGCTAAGTGAGAGGCTGAGTGACTTTTATCCCTTTTCATGAGGTGTTCTGCTGTGATGTTTTAGCATAAGAGTTTTATAAATTCATTTTTTGAAGTTATTCTTGAGAAATCTTTTTATGAAATATTTTAACAGGTTCTACTTGAGGGCAAGCAGAAGTCAAGTGGGGGATATTTGATAACATCAAATATTTAATACTTTTTTGTGGCAAAATACCCCCTAAAATACCTGCAAATGTTTCACTAACACTCAAAAACGATATATTTTCTGTTATTTTGTAGTTTTCAGGTGAAATGCAAGAAAGTGACAAGAAACAAGGGAAAATGGACTTGAAGTGTAAATTCTGAAGAATGTTACAGCGTAACACCAAAAATGGTTACGCCGTAACATAAATTAAGAAGTCCGAAGATCAAGGAAGACTATACGGCAGTAACACCTTATATAGTACTGTAACCTTTATTTGAAGGAAATCTTGTCAAAGTTATCATTACGGCATAACACCTTATCCAGTTACGCTGTAACCATGAAGATCCACAAATATGGAATGAAGATCACATACATATGGAAGTTATATGAAGGTTACAATGTAACACCATATGTTAAGCTCAAAACTGTCTGTGCTCAATTATTGGAATGCCGTATAAGTTAGTTACGACGTAACACCTTTATTGGTTATGTCGTAACAGGTACGATATCTATAAATAGAGGCATCATTCAAGCTATTCTGATATTACTTCCTCCACAGCCAATTGGAGAGGCGACAAAGGCTTCTAACCTTCAAATAATTCCACTTGGAGTCCAAGGGAGATCACACTTTACTTACTTTTTATATTTAATCGTTCAAAATACAAATCCTGTAAGAATTATGAGTTTTCAATATATGATTTCCTTCATATCTTACTATGTTTCCGTTATCATGACGCGGGGACTAAGCACTAGCGGCTAAGCACTTAAAGTGCTAGCCTAGTTATGAATCTACTTTTGTTATGATTGTTTCCTGTTGAATTATGGTTTCATTAGATATTCCTTGATTATCGTGTAACCCAGGGTTTTGGTAGTACGAGTGGTTTGGACCTAGCTTGCCCCATTAATAGATTACCTTGTCATGATGGGATCCAATGGGTACTAGGGAGGATCACTAACTCTTTACCTGGTGTAGGAACTGACCGGTCACCGCACAAATCACTCGATACTTAAAAAACACAGGAACTCTTTTAGAGAGGGTTAATAATCTTTATAGGTTATTAGATATGTTTTGGGAATAGTTGGGATTAATCACTGCAACCTGCATAACCTATCCCAAATGATTTGGGACTGATTCAGAATCGCAGGAAGTATAGGATAGACTGTATATGCACATTCAAGTATATCGACCTTAGAAACCAGTAATGAAACCATAGTTTGACATTGCACAGGAAATTGTCTTCATAACAATAGTAATGAAATAACTAGGTTAGCACATTTTCTCTCTTGATATCTCCTATCCTTTTAATTTAAGTTATTTATTTTATTGTATTGTTTTTCTATTTCTCTTAATTAAAATCAAAAACCATTTTCGAATCGTGACATTTCAAATTAAAACTAATTACACCTTAGCTCTTGGGACGACCTCGGATTTGCCATTTTATACTACCCACGATCGGGTTCTCTGCCTGTTAGTGCGTCGTTAGGTAAATCAAAATTTATAAATTTAAAACTTGATAAAAATATATTTTAAAAGAAAATACGCATCACACAACAACTGGGTTTACTTCTAAACCGACGAGCTCACCAACGTAATGTTGACCCTTTCGAGTATCATTTTCAGGTATTGTGATTGATCAGTGAGAATAAAGAAAACAGGCATTAGCAGACCTAAGGGCATCCTTTATGGATCTTATCTTGAAAGACTTGCATTTAGGAACTTTGTTTAAATTTAGCTTTTGAATTTCTTTTAGACTTGCATCCCTCCGGTTGTAAGGTGTTAATTGTAATAAATTTCAGACTATGTGTTGTGGTTCAACCCGTTTAGGCACAGGTTCCATACTTGTTGTCGAAGGATGTTGTAACACTTGTTTTAATGCATATTAGTTTTCTCTATATTGAAGCTTTGTGTTATGATGAACAATCCTCCGTCACGCCTAGTGTTTCCGCCTTAGTCGAGGTGTGACAGATTGGTATTCAGAGCCAAGGTTATAGAGAATTAGGTGGTTTGGCCTAGACTATAACCTAAGAACCTTCATATAGCTTGCATGATAGGATCTATGTGTGTGGTGTTCCGCTTATACTTGCTTTTACGTGTATATATCATCTATCTTATATTATCTATCGTATATCATTTATCTTATATCATCTATTTTATATCATCTATCTTATATTATCTATCTTATATCGTCTATTTTATATCATCTATCTTATATTGTCTATTTTATATCATCTATCTTATATATCGTCTATCGTCTATCGAATTAGATAAGTCAATCACTAAACTACATGAGCAAGATACTGAGTACAACTGGGAAAGGGGCATATAAAAATATTATGGCCAAGGTAATTGTAGATGTGTCATGACCCATGTGGACTTGGCTATCCTGTTTGCCTAAATTGGTGTTGACACCTTAGGACCGTATGCATGTGTACTATAGTATATTAGGACCGTCTATATGTGAAAACTTCCTCCTACTTAATGTTACCTACATCCTTCCTCATGTAGATAATGCCGCCAAGGATGACGACATGAAGTGCAGGCCGACAGACTACTGCACCATGAGGTGGAAGGACGGGTGGACGGACTGGTAGAAGAGGTGGAAGAACTAGGGAACCAACAGACAGAGTTGGTTGTCGAACTGGTGATCAAGATGGTCAAGGAGGTGACTGAGGTATTAGGGCAAATGGAGGCGTTTATGAAGTCCCTGACTTCTCCATGGTCATCGCTCAGCAATTGCAAGACCTACTTCTTACCATTATTGCTCAAGTAGGTAATCACGCTAGCAACATCCAGGGTGATGTTAGGAGTGTTAATGTGAACAATGGTCGAAATGGTTGTTCGTACAAGGAGTTAATGGCATGTAGCCAAAAGGATTATGATGGAAAAGGTGATGCGATAGCCTACACTCGCTGGATTGAGAAAATGAAATCAGTCCAGGACATGAGTGGGTGTGGAGTTAACCAGAAGGTCAAGTACACTGCCAGTTCATTTATCGGTAAGGCACTGACATGGTGGAACAACCAGGTCCAAATTAGAGGATGGGAAGCCGTATTTGGCATGACCTAAGAGGACTTTAAGGTTTTGATGAGAAAGGAATTATGTCTAAACAATGAAATGCAAAAGCTGGAAACTGAGTTTGGGTGTCACGTGATGGTTGGAGTTGGCCATGCTGCGTACACTGATCGATTCCATGAGCTTGCTAGGTTAGTCCCTCATTTAGTTACCCCTAAGAACAAAAGGATTGAGCGGTACATCTATGGCCTTGCTCCACAAATCCATGCGATTGTGGCAGCAACAGAGCCAACAATAATTCATAGTGCCATACTAAAAGTTGGAATGCTAACCGATGAAGCAATTAGAAATGGGTCATTAAAGAAAAACACTAAGAAGAGAGGAAATGGTGGGGAGCCGAGTAGGGATAGGAATGTTAGGAATGACAACAAGAGATCTAGGACTGGGAGGGTGTTTTCCACAGTCACTAACCATGTTAGGAAAGAATACACGGGTACCACACCCAAGTGTACAAACTATGATAGCTTGCTAGGTTAGTCCTTCATTTGGTTACCCCTAAGAACAAAAGGATTGAGCAGTACATCTATGGCCTTGCTCCACAAATCCATGCGATTGTGGCAGCAACAAAGCCAACAACAATTCAGAGTGCCATACTAAAAGTTGGAATGCTAACCGATGAAGCAATTAAAAATGGGTCATTAAAGAAAAACACTAAAAAGAGAGGAAATGGTGGGGAGCCGAGTAGGGATGGGAATGTTAGGAATGACAACAAGAGATCTAGGACTGGGAGGGTGTTTTCCACAGTCACTAACCATGTTAGGAAAGAATACACGGGTGCCACACCCAAGTGTACAAATTGTAGCTTTCACCATAACCCCGAGATACCTTGTCATAAGTGTACGAACTACAATCGCTTAGGGCACTTTGGGAAGGATTGCAGGGTGGGGCCTAGGATAGTGACTCTACTGAATCCTAGAAACCCAATAACTGCTCGAGGGGCGTGTTTTGAATGTGGTGGTATTGATCACTACAAGGCAGCATGCCCTAGGTTGAACTGAGCAACAAGACAAAGAGGAAACCGTTAAAATTAAACTATGGCTATTAAGGGAGGTCAAGGTCATGAAAACAATGGTAATCAGGCACGTGGAGGAGCATTCATGATGGGAGCAGAGGAATCTCACCAGGACCCGAACATTGTGACGAGTACGTTCAGTCTAAACAACCATTATGCTACAACACTATTCGATTCCAGTGCTGACTATAGCTTTGTTTCCAATACTTTCATACCTTAGTTAGACATAGATCCCAGTGACCTAGGTTTTAGCTATGAGATCAAAATAGCCAGCGGACAACTAGTAGAAATCAATAAGGTTATACGCGATTGTAAACTTGAGATAGAAGGCCATACCTTCGACATCGACTTGATATCGTTTAGACACGGAAGCTTTGATGTGATTGTAGGAATGGACTGGTTGTCATGGCATAAGGCCTAGATCATTTGCCATGAGAAGGTAGTTAGGATTCCACTACCACATGGTAAAATACTTAGAGTCTTAGGAGAAAATCCAGAAGAGAATGTGAGACACCTCATGATTGCAAAGACCGAAGAGCAGAAACTGAAGACATTGTTATAGTTAGGAACTTTCCCGGGGTATTTCCTAATGACCTATCAGGATTACCACCTTCCCAAGAATTCGAGTTTCGTATCGACTTAATCCCTGGAGCAATGCTGGTCACGAAGTCTCCTTATTGTTTGGCGCCCTCTGAAATGGAGGAGTTGTCAAGTCAACTCAGAGAACTCAAGGACAAGGGTTTCATTCGACCAAGTTCATCGCCATGGGGAGCACCGGTATCATTCATTAAAAAGAAGGACGGTTCTTTTAGGATGTGTATCGACTATAGAGAGTTAAATAAGTTGACCATCAAGAACCGTTATCCACTCCCAAGAATAGACGACCTGTTTAATCAACTGCAAGGATCCCAGTATTTCTCTAAGATAGACCTTTGGTTCGGATACCATCAGCTGAGAATGCATGAGGATGGCATTCCAAAGACTGCATTTAGAACTCGATATGGATATTTCGAGTTCACAATAATGCCTTTGGTTTGACGAATGCACCAGCGGTATTCATGGACTTGATGAACCGAGTATGTAGACCTTACCTAGACATGTTTGTGAGTGTATTCATAGATGATATTTTTATCTACTCTAAGACAAAGGAAGAGCATGAAACACATCTAGGGTTAATCTTCTAATTGCTCAAGAAGGAGAAACTTTACACAAAATTCTTTAAGTGTGAATTTTAGTTGGAAGAAGTACAGTTCCTTGGGCATATGATTAACAGTGATGGCATACATGTTGACCCCAGTAAGATTGAAGCTGTTAAGAATTGGGAAGCCCCTAGAACTTCATCCGAAGTTCGTTCATTCTTAGGATTAGCAGGATATTACTGTCGGTTCATTAAGAATTTCTCCAAGATCGCTAAACCGCTTGCCACCTTGACTCAAAAGACCAAGACCTATGATTAGGGTGAGGATCATGAGGAGGCATTTTAGATCTTGAAGGATAAGTTATGTAATTCACCTGTTCTAGCTCTCCCCAATGGACCAAAAGACTTCGTAGTATACTGCGATGCATTAGGTCTAGGACTAGGTTGTGTACTAATGCAGAGGGGTAAGGTGCTTGCATATGCCTCTAGACAATTGAAGATTCATGTGAATAATTACACCACCCATGATTTGGAATTGGGTGCAGTAGTATTTGCCCTTAAGATCCGGAGACACTACCTGTATGGGACAAAGAGTGTCATATACACCGACCACAAGAGTCTCCAGCACATATTTAATCAGAAGGAAATGAATATGCGTCAACGTCATTTGATAGAGCTATTCAGCGACTATGACTGCGAGATTCGATATAATCCTGGTAAAGCAAACGTACTAGCCGATGCACAAAGTAGAAAGGAGAGAATTAAGCCTAAGAGAGTTCGAGCAATGAACATGACCATTCAGTCGAGTATCAAGGATTGGATACTAGCGGTTCAGAAGGAAGCATTTGAGGCTGTCAATGCACTAACAGAAATGCTGAGAGGGCTTGACAAGCAAATGGAACGTATGAGTGATGAAGCATGGTACTATCTATATCGAATATGGGTCCCTTTGATTGGTGATATGAGAAACCTGATAATGGACGAAGCCCATAAGTCGAAGTACTCAGTACACCCAGGAGCTGATAAGATGTACTATGACCTTAGGGATATGTATTGGTGGCCGGGAATGAAGAAAGATATAGCCCTGTACGTTAGTAAGTGCTTGACTTGTTCGAAGATTAAGGTTGAACATTAGAAGCCATCCGGCTTGCTACAGCAACCTGAGATTCTCGAGTGGAAATGGGAGAGAATAGCCATGGATTTTGTCATGAAATTGCCAAGGACCAGTAGTGGGCATGATACAATCTGGGTCATCATTGACCGATTGACTAAGTCTGCTCATTTTCTACCTTTGTGTGAAGACTATAAGATGGATAGACTAGATAGACTCTACCTTAATGAAAGCATAGCGAGGCATGGTAGGCCAGTTTTGATCATATCCGATCATGATAGTTGCTTTACATCAAGGTTTTGGCAGTCAATGCAGGAGGCATTAGGAACTAGGTTAGACATGAGTACAACTTACCATCCACAAACTAATGGTCAAAGCGAGCATACTATTCAAACCTTGGAAGACTTGCTCAAAGCATGTGACATGGACTTCAGGGGAAGTTGGGACGTTCATCTATCATTGGTTGAATTTTCCTACAACAACAGTTATCATTCTAGTCTGAGATGTGCACCGTTTGAAGCACTGTATGGGAGAAAATGCCGTTCACCAATTCTATGTGAAGAGGTTAGAGAAGGACAATTGATAGGGCCTAAGATAGTGTAGGAAACCACTGAGAACATCTCACGGATCAAGGATAGGCTAAAGGCTGCACGGGATTGTCAAAAAAGCTATGCAGATAAGAGAAGGAAACCTTTAGAATTCAGTGTAGGTGATCATGTCCTACTCTAGGTGTCGCCTTGGGAGGGTATGGTACACTTTGGGAAGAAAGGAAAATTAGCACCTAGGTTTGTTGGACCATTTGAGATCACTAAGAGGATTAGTCCAATAGCCTATAGACTAAGACTACCTGAGGAGCTAAACGGTGTTCATGACACGTTTTACGTGTCAAACCTCAAGAAATGTTTGGCCGAATCAACCCTACATGTGCCTTTAGAGGAAACCTATGTTGATGCTAAGTTGAACTTTGTTGAAGAGCCAATGGAAATCCTAGAACGGGAGTTCAAGAAACTGAAGCGGAGTAGGATTCCTATCGTTAAGGTTCGATGGAATTCGAAACGAGGGCCTGAATTTACTTGGGAACATGAGGATCAGATGAAACTCAAATACCCGCATCTCTTTAGCCCTAGTACTAGTTGAATTTTGGGGTGAAATTCTTTATAAGGGGGTAGAATGTAACCCCTGTGTATTTTCTAGTTCATAATGTTCTATTTTAGTCCTTTGAATTTTATCATTTTTTGTTTTTGTCAGATCAATTTATGTGATTAACGGTAATAAGTTTATTATCTATTTGATCGTTAGTGCTATTATTCTCTTTAATTATCTCATTGTGGATGATTTTATTCATATTTGATCAATTCCAGGAGGTTGTCCCATAAACGGCTTAAAATATCAAACAACGTGTTGCGACACGTCCATAAATGGTCCATAATAAATTTAGAGCAATTTAACTTATTTACCCATAGTGTAAATATTCAAAGTTCATCTAAATTTTTTTTACATCCATTAAAAATATAAGGAAACTTCGGGTCACATTTTAAATCACAAGTTATGATCGTTAAGTAACCCGACAAGAGCCAAAACGCTCTTAGGATTCCCCTAGAAGCATCTAGGCGTTCGAACCCCATAAGGGAGCAAGAAGGCATTTTTTAGCTATGTTTTCCCATTCATGCATATAACTTTTATCTCATCCATTTTCAAAACACACAGTGCCAAACCAAGTTCAAAAATCATCTTCTCTCCTCTCCTCTCTTTGATTATTTCAGATGCACACACACACCAAACACTTCATTTTTCCAACTTTGATTCAAAAACATGGAAGTCTAAGTTCATCCAGGTAGATTCTAATAGGCGTGGTATCTTTAAAACAACGTTTAGGTTGTCGGTTTCGTGTAAATTTCATTCTCAAAACCCTCTTTTTATAAGTCATCTTATTTCACATATTATTGTACTTTTGAATGCTTTATGATGCATAGATGTTGTTGTACGGTTTCTTTTCTAAAAATCAAAAGCTTAATGTTTTGAAATAAATATTAAGGGGTGTTTGTTGGTTCGAACGTGGGTAGAGGGACACAAAAAAAGACCATTTTGTTAATACAAATAAACTAATAAAAACGTTTATTTTGTTTTACGATCTTTTCATGTTTTGTTGATAACAATTAGTAAAATCTATATGAAAGTAAACTACTTAAACTAACACATAATTATTACTTTTCCATTTTTAGCATTACTTTGAATTACAAGTAAATTATGTAAACCATTATTTACATCATGGATAACATCATCATTTGCAGCATATCTTAGGGCAATCTTACAAGATTACACATGATCTCTCAAGATTTTGCAAATCAAAATTAAATATTTTTTTTATATTTTTTTGTTTTTATAAATTTTTTTTTTTTTCGGATTTTTGTTACTATGCGCCAGTTCTGTTGTAGTATACTGGTCGAATCTGTTCTGCAACAGAACCAACGGAACCGGGCTACAGTACAGGTTTTGGCTATAAATACCAATCCATTTCTCATGTTTCACTCACCTCTCCCAAACTTGAAATCCTCTAATCTATTGATCATTCTCTCTATTCTTGCATAGTTTTATTTAGCATTTTATAGGTAATTCTCTTCAAAGAAGAAATTGCCAAACACCCCTTTGAGACGATCAAGTTCCAAGAATCTTGTTTCGCATCTCCATAGCATCTTCAAGTTCACATTGTTGAATCTTGTACATCATTTATTTGTTGTAGTTGTATTCATCATCATTGTAAATCAAGTGTAGTGTTGTTGGGTTGATTCTACCATGTGAAGAATCCGGTATTTAGCTTTCTACCATTAAAAGGTGTAAGCAACGTTGTGAGGCTTCTCTGCCAGTTAAAGAAGATTGGTGACTAGTGTTTGCGAACTCTCGAGTAGGTGACTCGGGGAGTGGAGTAGGGCAAGGAAGGTGTCCTTGTAGCCGAACCACTATAAATACTTATGTCTTGGTCAAATCTTTCTAACTCTTACTCTTACTTGCTTTATTTCCATACAACAAACATCAATATTGCTCAAACTTCACATAAGATCATAACTAAATTTTGAAAAATACATTTTAAAACAAAAAAACTATTCAATCTGCCCCCCTTCTAGTTTTCCACAATTGGCATCAAGAGCAAGGTTACCAAAGTTTTTAAAATATATTGTATTTTAAATCTTTAAAACGATTATGGATTTGAAAAACTACAAAAAGGGTAAATCTATGCAACGACCATCTCTCTTTGAGGCTAACTGCTTTATATATTGGAAAAACCGTTTTTAAGCTTATGTGAAAACCTACCATCAAAGATAAAGATGGTAAGGGTGTAATCATCACTTATGAAAAATTTGACGAAAACCATAAGAAAATGATTTCTAAAAATGATGAAGCAAAAATAGTTTTATACAATGTTTTACCCAAAAAGGAATTTGAAAGAATTTTCATGTGCGATGCGGCTCAAGATATTTGTAAATCTTTAATAATTACCCATCAAGGTAACAAAAGTTAAGGATAACAAAATAGATCTATTTGTTCAAGAATATAAAGAATTCATTATCTCGGATGATGAAACTATTGATTGTGCTTTTGCTAGATTTAATACTATTATTACATCAATAAAAGCACTTGATGAATCTTTTTTAAGTCGTAATCATGTTAGGAAATTCTTGAGGGCTTTTCCCACTAAATGGCGTCCAAAGGTTACGGCAATAGAAGAATCCAAGGACTTATCAACACTACCTCTAGACGAGCTTATCGGCAATCTAAAAGTTTATGAGGTAGTACTTGAAAAGGACTCGGAGATCTCCAAGAGCAAGAAAGAAAAGTACAAATCACTTGCTCTCAAAGCAAGAAAGTTCCTAAGTGAAGAAGAAGCAACCTCTTCGGATAGCAATGATGAAGAATACGCCATAGCGGTAAGAGATTTTAAAAAATTCTTTAGAAGAAGAGGAAAGTTTGTCCGCCAACCTCATGACGACAAAAAGAACTTTCAAAAAGTAAAAGAAGAAAAAAAGGAGAAGAATGATCGAAGATGATTCAAGTGTGGAGATCCAAATCATTTCATTAGTGATTGTCCCAAACACTCCTTCAATGATCAAAAGGCGTTCGTTGTCGGATGTTGGAGCGATAGTGAAGAAGACAAGGACGAAATTTGTCTCATGGCACATGACACTAATGAGGTACTATCCGATACTCCTTACTATAGTAGTTCTTCATTAGATAATGAATCATGGCAAAATAAATTTGATAAACTTTGCAAAATTAATCTTAGGATCATTAACAAAAACAAACATCTAAAAGCTAAAAATAAATCATTAAAAAAGGATGTTTGCGAACTTAAGTCAAAGATAGAACAACTAGAAAGAAACAAAGGGATAAGTCTTAAATGTGAATCATGTATCAAACTACAATTTAAGATTAGCTCACTAAACTTAAAACTAGATAGTTTCAAAAATAGTAGTTCTTCTTTGCAAGAAATGCTTGAAATTCAAAAACCACCAAAAGATAAACATGGATTAGGATACACATATGACATAGCCTCTACTAGCAATATTAAAACCAAAAAGTTGAGTCCTAAGGATGTCAAAATACCCTCTACAATAGAACCGGCTAATTCAGATGAACCAAACCGACCCTCTATAGAAAATACAGGAAATGCAAAAAATCTAGGAACCAACATTTTTAAGAAAAATGACTCTGTATTAATAACTAGAAAGTCTGTTTTAAACATTTCTAAGAATGTCAAACAACCACCAATCCTAAAACTTGGCCAAGGGCTTGGAAAAAGTAAAATCCAAACACACCCTAAAACGCTCCATAGGAAATCCAACACACTATATCCTAAAAGCAACTATCATCAAGTTGGTTGGAACTATGGAACACAACAAGAATATCAGGTCCAACCTACTATGTTTAACTAATGGGGTCCTTGTCCTCCATATCCATACATGAGTTAACCAAACGGTATGCATAACTCTAACGGACGCATGAGATATTAGGGACCAAATGCTTGAGTTGCTTTATGAATTTGGGTACGTCTAAAAGTCAAATTAGAACCGGGTGAATGGATCAAGGATAGTGGGTGCTCAAGACACATGACGGGCAACAAAGATCTCTTCTCATCCTACAAGACTATAGACGGAGGTAATGTGGTGTTTGGTGGCAACACTAAAAGCAAGATCATCGAAAAAGGTACAATCACTCATAACTCTCTCACTATTCATGATGTTAGTCACGTAGAAAATTTAGGTTTTAACTTAGTATAGGGAAAATATGCGATAAAAATGCAAAGTGCTATTTAGTGAAACCGGTAGCGGAATAATTAAAGACGGCATTACCATAGGAAGAGGAATTAGGAAAAATAGTCATTACATAATGAAAATGGGAAACTCTCCAAAAGATAGTCTTTGTCTAACCTCAATAGATGATACTTTGACCTTATGGCATCGAAGATTAGGTCACGCACAATTACGACTATATACAACCGCTATCATCTAAAGAGCTTGTTAGAATTTGCCTAAACTTAAATTTAAAAAGTCTTTATGCGATGCTTGTAAATTATTGAAACAAACAAGTACACAAAAGTCATAAAACTTAAAAATATGGTATTCAACCACTAAATGCTAGAACTTTTTATAACACATTGACTAATTTTTTTTGGTCCTACGTCCATCAAAGTTACGGAGAAACTTCTACACTTTGGGCCATTTCATCGACGACTACTCAAAGATATACATGGCAAGCTTTTTAAAACCCAAAAAATGATGCTTTTGACCATTTTGAAATCTTAAGTAAAAAGATTCAAGTTCAAAAGGGTTGCCCCATTATATCAATTCGTACGAATCATGGTTGGGAATTTGATAATGAAGTACAATTTGGAGCTTTTTGTGATGCTAATGGTATCACTCATAACTTTTCGGCTCTACGTACTCCACAATCAAATGGGGTAGCAGAACGTAAAAATCAGACCTTGCAAGAAATGAGTAGAACAATGCTTAATGAACAATCAATTCCTTAAAAAATTTGGTGTAATGCCATTGGCACCTCTACTTATATCTTAAATAGGATTCTTATTAGACATTTCCTTGGAAAAACTCCTTACGAGCTTTTCAAAGGTAAAAACCCCTCCTTAGAATATTTCAAAGTTTTTTGTAGTAAATGTTTTATTCTTAACACTAAAGACTATCTCACAAAATTCGACCCTAAATCTACCGAAGGTATATTCCTTGGATATTTACCTAATAGTAAAGCTTACATTATTCTAAACAAAGAAACCATGAAAATCGAAGAATCTCTTAATGTAAAGTTCGACGAAAGTCCTCCTCCTAAGTCACCACCTTTAGAAGATGATGATGTGCTTGAATGTGAAATTACAGAAAACCAAGAAACAGACTTAGAAATCAAAGAAAATGAACCATTAAACAAAGAAATCATAAACATCAAAGAACCTAAAGATCATCCCTTAGAAACCGTCATAGGTAATCTAAATGAAAGAACCTTAAGATCTCATGTTCAAAATCAAAGTATTTTCTTTTGTTTTGTATCCTCCGTAGAACCTAAAAACATAAAAGAAGCCATACAAGATAAAAGTTGGACTATGGCTATGCAAGAAGAACTAAATCAATTTAAAACAAATGATGTTTGGAGTATTGTCCATCCTCCCAAAAACCAAACTATCATAGGTACAAAATGGGTCTTTAAAAACTAGATGAAAACGGTGTTGTGTCCAGAAATAAAGCTCGACTTGTTGCTCAAGGATACAATTAACAAGAAGGAATAGATTTCGATGAAACCTATGCTCCCGTAGAAAGATTAGAATCTATAAGAATCCTTCTTACATATGCTTGCGCACATGACTTCAAGCTTTATCAAATGGATGTCAAAAGTGCTTTCCTAAACGGTTTTATAAATGAAGTATGTGTTGCTCAACCTCCTGGCTTTTTCGATTTTAATAAACCCAATCATATCTTTAAACTCAAAAAGGTTCTTTACAGTCTTAAACAAGCACCCAAAGCTTGGTACGATAGACTCAAGGCCTTTCTTCTTGACCACTCATACACCATGGGCTTGGTAGATAACACTCTATTTACCAAGAAAAAAGATTCACATATCATTATCGTCCAAATCTACGTGGACGACATCATCTTCGGATCAACTTGTCAAGACCTATGTGATGATTTTTCAAAACTCATGCATGACGAGTTTAAAATGAGCATGATGGGTGAATTAATTTTTTTCCTTGGTCTACAAACCAAACAACTAGAAGATGGAATCTTTTTAAACCAATCTAAGTATGTTAAAAAATGCTCAAAAAATTCGGTCTCGAAGACTCTAAACCTATCAAAACTCCCATGTCATCCGAAACAAAACTCACTCGAGATGAAGACGGCGAACCCATTGACGACACTAAATATCGTGGCATGATTGGTAGCCTCCTCTATCTAACGGCTAGTCGACCGGACATCATGTTTAGTGTTTGTCTATGCGCCCATTTTCAAAAAGCCCCAAAAACTTCCCACCTTGAAGCGGTAAAAAGAATTTTTAGATACGTTAAAGGAACTACTCACCTAGGATTATGGTATCCCAAAGGAACGGGAGTAAAACCATTGTCTATGTCGACTCTGATCATGCGGGAGACTATGTTGATCGCAAAAGCACAAGCAGTGTGTGCACATTCATGCGATGTTGCCTCACATCATGGTTTTCTAAGAAACAAATCGCCCTAGCCATCTCAACCATCGAAGCCGAATATGTTTCAGCCAGAATAGCTTGCCAATAAGCCTTATGGATGAAACAAGCTCTTGTAGAGTATGACATAAACCTAGATGATATACCCGTCCTTTGTGACAATAAAGGTTCCATCGACCTAAGTAAAAATCTTGTCCTACACTCTCGCACCAAACATATAGAAATCCGACACCATTTCCTTCGTGACAATGTCCAAAAGGGAAACATCTCCATTGAAAAGGTCTCCCCCGAAGACAACATAGCCGATATCATAACCAAACCTCTCAAACGTGAACCCTTCAACCTACTTAGCCTAGGTCTCGACCTCATGGAACCTAATGCCTAAAGGTAAGATTTCCACTCTTTACTTCCTTCTCTCTGAGTCTAGGAATCTATTTACTAAATAAAATAAAAACGTTCCAGGAATTTTCCATATACTATATGTACACATTATATAAACTACTATATGTACTCATTTTTACCTTTCATTTCATCAAATAAAACCCAAATGAATTTTTATAATTCTCACAAATCTGCATTGTTTAACACAAAAAATAAAAATGTTTTTCTCATTTGTCTCTTGAACGTCTATAAAGAAACACATGGTCAATATGTCATTTCAAACACGTTCAATTGTAGCTACATCAATATAAGGAGAATTTGGGTTATGTCAAGTATATCTACCTTTTATTTTTATTTTTTTGGTCAAGATAACCATACATTTGTAAACATAATTAAAAAGCATGTTGTAGTTAGTTACATTAATCTAATACATAAAGCACTTGATTTGAGCTAATTGCTAAACACTTAACTTAATAATCAGGGGCGGACCTACTTGGAACACAAGGTATGCACGTGCATACCCTGTGAAAATTCTTAATAATGTAAAAAAATTTGTTAATTTTCAGAGATAGCAACAAATAACAATAAAAATTTGAGGGTGCACACCCTTTGAAACACATGAAAATTTTGAGTGCATATCTCAAACTAATTTACCACTGTTCAAACTAAAAGAAAAAAAAAGTGCTCTGTTAATCGAGTATGTAGTGGAGGCAATGTTCAAAAAGAAAAAGATAAAGTCAAATCAAAACATTTTAGATTATTCTAGCCCAATTTCTATGTAAAGTTATGATAGCTTTTAGTCCGCCCCTTATATCCTCTTCATAAGGCCCAATACAAATAATACATTTATTTCTCTTTTTTCATCAATTTATGTGTATTTGGGTTTCACCATAATTTAAAATTTTGGATATTCCTTTTGTCAAATGTGTTGTAAAATTGATAAATAAATTATTTGAGAATTCGTTTTTACTTGTTTGTAAAGTATCTTGTCGAAATGTTGCTAACTAATTTACATCTTAAATTTTAATATTTCTTTATTTTAGCGTAATTTATATTTAGAGCTTCACATTTATGTTGTTGTCTTATGTACACACATTAATAAACGTATCCGAAAGAAAATACGTTTCCAGAACATGTCTATAAAGGTACCGGGAAAAAAACCCGACCCAACCCGTATAAACAACCCGAACTGACCCATATAAACACCCTTTGACCCTATTTTGAATTCCTGGATCCGCCTCTGCTAATAATAATCTTTAAAAAAAATCTTGAGTCAGTCCAAAACCTTTCTTCTTTCGAGCTTAACTCACTGTAAAATTTTCAAAACTAACCATGCATGTCAATATTGACTTCTCAAATCCTAACCTTAACAGTTAACATCATTTACAATATAATAATCACCTGTTCATATACAAAAATAAATAGGGCTGTAAACGAATTGAACGTTCAGTGAACATTTCATGAACCGTTCGGTAAAAAGTTGGTTTATGTTCATTTATTTATTAAATGAACGAACATGAACATTATTTTACGTTCGTTTAGTTAAATAAACGAACATGAACACAAGTCACGTTCGTTCGTTTATGTTCGTCAACGTCCGATTAGACATTTATTAACGTTCGTTTATGTTCAATTATATATTTATGTTCGTATATCATATCTTTTAATTGTATACTTTTAAATCTGGTATGTTTAAATAAAACAACACTTATAAAACATAATATTATGCATAATTTGATAATATTTTATGTTTTTTTCTATGTTCATTTATGTTCGATCGTCTATGATCGTTTAAGGTTCGTTTAGTTTCTTAATGAACGAACATAAACGAACATGAACAACTCATTTTCTTAATAAACGAACATGAACAAAGCTCCGTTCGAGTTCGTCCAGTTCGTTTACAGCCCTACACACACATGCCTTCAATCCAGGGAAATCAAACACTGCACTTACAAATTCTTGTCTGAGAAGATATTTGAACAAGTCAGGGTTAATCCGGATATCCCAGTTAAGGCATTTCAAGACCAGCTCCAAGTCAGGGTTAATCCGGATATCCAAGTCAGGGTTAATCCGGATATCCCAGTTAAGGCATGAGCTGGAGGTTCATATATCTATGAGCAAAGCTTTCAGAGCTAAAGATAAATCTGAAAGAGAGATTAAAGGAGATCACGTTTTGCAGTATTCTATGCTTAGAGACTATGTTGTTGAGTTACAGTCTACAAACCATAATACCACTGTCAAGATTCCAGTTGAAAGGAATATTGATCCTTCTTTGCCTAATAGGGTGTTTCAGAGAATATACATTTGTTTGAGAGCATTAAAACCGGGTTTTAGAGCCTGTAGAAGAGATCTGTTAGGCTTAGATGGTGCTTTCATGAAAGAGCCATCTCCAGGCTAAGTATTGGTAGCGGTTAGACTGGATTCAAACAATAAAATTTACCCATTGGCCTATGCGTTGGTTGAAGCTGAAAGTAAGAGTTCATGGTGCTGGTTCTTACAGTGTTTGGGTGATGACATAGATCTGCATTCCAATTTAAATTTCACATTCATTAGTGATAGACAAAAGGTTAGTATTATGCTTGACTAGTTGAATTCTTAATTACTGAATTATATGAATTTGTAACTAATTAATGAATTGGTTCATGCACGGTAACATTCCAGCCATTAAAACTATTCACCCAAGTGCAGAACATAGATATTGCTTACGACATATACATGAAAACATGAAGCAGGGATGGTGTGGACAAGCATACAAGGATTTGTTGTGGAGAGCTGCATCTGCTACAAATG